>JADRCH010007469.1:2423806-2442211 GCA_019843965.1 Rhynchomys soricoides
AGAGAGAGAGAGAGAGAGAGAGAGAGAGAGAGAGAGAGAGAGAGAGAGATGGAGATGGCTGGTTTATTCTAGGTCTGCCAAACCTCAGATTCTATGTTTTGACTACATCTCTTTCTGGAATGTAAGATGCTGACCAGACACAGAATGAAAACTGTGTTCTATGGCTCTGAAAACCTGGGCCCAGGTTTTTGGTTTTCATGAATAATCATTGCAAGTTGATCCGTGACAGGCTGCATTAGACATCTTTCTTATTTCTACGATAAACTGTTCTCACATAAAAGCTGCTTAAAGTGAGGCAGAGGCAGGCTGATCTTCATGAGGTTTTGGCTAGCCTGGTCTACACAGTGAAAACCTCAGCTTGGACTATACAGTGAGTTCTGGACCAATTTGTACCAATATTGACTTTCTCTCAAAAACAAAATAAAGCAACAACAACAAAAAGCAATGTAATGAAGGACATGTTTACTTTGACTCATGGTTTTCGGATGCAGTCCATCATGATGGGAAAGTCATGAGTCATGGAGGAGCACATAGCATCTAGCTGTAGGAGGCATGGAGTTATAAAGGCTACTGCTCAGCTTGCTTTCTCTTTTCTCTTCAGTCCAGATCCCAGTCCATGGAGTGATGCCACCCATGGGTAAGGTGGTTCTTGTCACCTCAACCAATTTCATCTAGGTAATCCCTCCTGGACATACCCAGAAGCTAAATACTCCCTTATAGGTTCACTTGGAGGCTTGTGTCCTAGATGATTCTAGTGCAGCATTTCTCAGGTGGGTCGAGACCCCCTTGGGGTCACATATCAAATATCCTGCATATCAAATATTTACATTATGATTGATAGCAGTGGCAAAATTGCAGTTATGAAGTGGTAAAGAAATAATTTTATGGTTGAGAGTCACTCCAACATGAGGAACTGTACTAAAGGGTCGCAATAGGCTGAGAACCATGATTCTAGAGCATATCACATTGACAATATTAACCATCACACAGGCCCATATCATACTTTGTCTCTGAGGTTTTGGTATTGCCCTATGGCTTTTCTTTGGCCATCTATATGTTCCCAATGCCAAATCTTAATTGGTTTTCTTGCTCCTTGGCTTACCCGCTCCCTCCCCTAGTTGAAAGACTGGCTCCTGCTGGATCAAAGTTGCACCTGGTACTCCTGCCTAGTGGAGTCTCTTTGGGATGATATGCCATCATGTGATCTGCCTCTATATAGAATGTAGAATTCTATTACAAGAATGTAATAAAACATTCTTGGAAAAATCAGGGTTGAAAACAGTGGAAGTGACTGAGAAAAGGGTAAAAACTGCCCCTGCAAACAATCTTTTGGAGAACAGAAGCTGGCTATTAGTCAGTAACTTGAAACTTCAATGCAGTTGTGACAGTCATTTGGGAACTCGGCGGGCTCCTGCTATCATTTGAAACTCCTTTTCCACTGAGCTCTAGTTTAGATTGACCCGGTAACACATTTTATCATACCTGATCTCTTTATCCCTATTTATTTAATCTGGCCTTCATGCCTTTTAGACTTGCATGCCAGTGTGGTCTTCACATGAAGAATGTGAAGTAAATGTGATTTGTGACCAATAGTGCCTTCAACGTAGTCACAGCCATCTGTTCCTTAAGCAGTTTTTCTTTCTCCATTTCTCCCTGGAACTGAGTTATGTTTTTTAACCAACTTTGGCAGCTTCAGCTTTGAACTCTTTGTGGATTGGCAGATGGAAAATTACTGCTTTGACATGGGGAGTGAAAGCAAAGTAAATGTAAATAATGGCAGCCAGGTGGAGATAAAACAAAACACATGTCTGCTGTATGTCTCTTGAAAGGCACATTCACCCTGGAAGTACCTTGGCTTCTTCTTGAGAATTTAGGGTTGTCTGTTCATCCTCTCCAGGATCTACTTAAACATCATATTGCTAATTCTCATAACTCATGCTAATTCTCTTGCATCTTAAAAACTTAGCAACTGCTCTTGCTTGACTTTGGATGACAGTATTCACAGGTAATCCTTAATACTATAAAGCATTGGTTATTGGCTGTTGCTTTTGAGCCATGGAATTCTCTTCGAATCTAAGGGACATCCTAAACCTTTTCAAAATGTACTTGCTCATATGAATACACATATACAAACTCAGGATTATCATAGACTTCCTGGAGCCTATGAATGGATCCCAGCTTAATATCCCTGGAAGAAGTGATAAGATCTTCTACTGATGTAGCACATTTATTATTCTCTTTATTTTCCCACTGAATCCACAGTTATGGAGCAGGCCGTTTAAACCAATATGTATAATCATCCTTTTCAACTCAGGGATGGGAAGTCTACATCCACTCTTTTAGATTTACCTTTTGCTTCATTAACCAGAATTATCCCTAAAGTCCCCAGTGCAAAAGCAGGTAAAATATAGGATGGCAGGATGCTGCAATTGATGGCTTTCACATCTGGTCACAGTCTACCATTGAGGAAAGTCAGGGCAGGAATTCAAGGAAGAGCAGAGGCAGGCACTGTGGAGGAGAGCTGCTTACTGGTTTGATTCCAACGGCTTGCTCAGTTTGTTTTCATCTTTAAATTTTTTTAATTTTAATTGAAATTTAAATTCAGCATTTTCTCCCTTCTCTTCACTTTCCTTCCAATGCATCCTACGTCCTCCCTGTCAGCCCCTCACATAATCTGGGTCCTACTTATGGTCTCTTTTTTCTATGATTTACTGAGTTCATTTAGTATTGTTTTTATGTACAAGATTTCTGGGCTGACTGCTTGTCATTGTATAACCTACTTGGGAGCTCATCCTTGGGGAGGAACAGTCTCTCTCTCTCCCTCTCCCTCTCCCTCTCCCTCTCCCTCTCCCTCTCCCTCTCCCTTTCTCTCTTTCTCTCTCGGCAGTCATTAATGACCTGTAGTTATTAGTCTAGGTGTGGGTAACCTTGAAGTATCCCCATGTCTCTTGGTGTTTTCTTTGTTTGGATCTTGGTTAGGGAGGCATACTCTTACGATGTCATGGGTGTAGCTTACCTGTCATTTCTCAGAGGCACAATCTCATAGCAGACTTCCTCTGGCTTTTATAATCTTCGTATCCTCTCTCCCGTGATGTTCCCTGAATGTTAGATACAGGAGCTCTGTTATAGCTGTTTTGACCAGTTGTGCTTTTCTGTGATGGTCTTCATCACAGCTAGACTTTCTAAGTAAAGATGACTTTCGAATAAACTCAGATCATTGATCTGTGGCTCTGGGACTAGGTCTGTGGTGTGGAGATGGCATCAGGAACAAACGAGAAAGTTCAGCTTGTTTTCTGATACAATCCAGAACCATATGCCCAAGAATGGAACCACTCACAGTGGATAGGGCCCTCCCAGATCCAGTATTATTAAGAAAATGCCCCACAGACACGCCCACAGTTAAGATTTCTTCTTCTTAGAGGATATCTCAGAAGAGAGGATGGAAACATTTAAGAGCTAGAGGAGCAGCAAAATTGTCACAAAATAGTGTCTTCCGAACTTGACAGGGCTGTGGCTCAAAAGCTATGATTGCTTTCCTAAGACCTATACAATACACACCAATCAATGTTCCAGTATTGAAGGGGTAGGGATCACAAGTCTCCTCAAATAGGGGTTCGATGTTCCCTAAGTTGTGGGTGTAGGTGGTATGTTTGAGGACAGGCACCTGACAGTCCCTTCTTTTCTGCACTTTGACCAGTTATGGATCTCTGCAATAACCTCCATCCTCTGCAAAAAGATGCTTCTTTGATGAGGGCTGAGAACTACACTAATCTTTGGGTATGAGGATAAATATTTAGGAGGCAGTTATTAATTTAGCAAAATTGTAATAGTAGATTCTCCTCTAGACCTCCAGCCATGGTTTTTTTGGCTAGGTTTTCAGCTCCTACAGTGCCAAGCATAAGTTTCCTCCTATAGAGCAGGCTTTAGGTCCAATCAGACAGCTCTTTGTTTCACCCAAGATATTAGTGCCACTGTTGAGCTGTTGGGCATATCTTGCTGAGTCGAGCATTGCAGATTGCAGGGTTTATAGCTGGGTAGGACTGTTGATTACTCTTCTCCCATGGCAGCTTGCATTTGACACTATGAAAGCTAGCCAGGAAGAGTCTTCAGGTCATCAACAGTTTGAGTTCTCTGAATCTGGTGACCAGAAATGACTCTTACTATTTAAAAGTTATAGGTTGAATAAGCATAATACAGAGTGGTTAATGTCATAGGGAAGGTGTGAGTGACTGGCATCAGGCTCAGATGAAGAAGAAATAATTCTGTTACTCTAAGACCTGTAGAAAACAGATTGTAAGGGGAAGTTCATACAGATAAGTGGCTGACAGTTGAGATAGGTCTTGAGGACAGTCACTACAGTAGATGGATACTATGCTGAGAGCATTTCCAGCAGATGCACAACCAAAGGCAAAAGTGAATGTGTGAGTGTGTGAGTGCATGTGTGTGTGTGCACGCGTGCGCGTGTGCACATGCATGTACATGTGGTATAAGTGTGTAATAGATGAAGACAGGTATTGAGGGGGGTTATTAAAGGGGAAGTGGGAGGAGGGGAGGGGAGGAGGGAGAAGTAGATATGATCAAAATGCCATTTTATTTGTGTATGAAATTTTTGATTCTTTAAAAAGTGAAACAGAAGGAGAAACCTGAAAGTAATTAAGAGCAAGCAATGCTTCCATGGCTCTGGGATTGGAATCAGAGCATTCCAAAAACTGGGAATGTTAATACAGATGTCTGGCGTCAGGTCTCTGTTTAAGAAACAGCAAGGAGTGTCTGGAGAGATGGCTCAGTGGGTAAAACCCTTGCCCTGAAAGTGTGAGAACCTAAGTCTGGATCTCCAGTACCTATGTAAATGCCAGCCTGTCTGTAGTATCAGTTCTCAGGAGGCAGAGATGTGGAATCTCTGGGGCAAGCTGGCTTACTACATTAGCTGAATCGTAAGCTCTGAGTTTGATTGAAAGACCCTAAATATAGAAGGTTGGAGAATGATCAAGGAAGATGCCCAATGTCAAACTCAATGCACATGTACACCACATACACATGACTGAGCGTGCACAGGCATGTGCACCACACACACATGCTTATGCACATGCGCTCATGCTTTTGGTTTCCTGTCAGAATTTGAGGGTAAGATACTATTGCTAAAGAGATCATAGCTTTTCAGTGTGATCAACCACCTCCCCTTTATAAAATAGCAAAACCGCATCACACTTTGTCCTCCTAGCCTGTTTCACTCTTCCTTTACAGCATTGATTGACACTGGATGTATACTTACACATTAATTTTCCATCTTCTTCAATAAGAATACAAGCTCCACAGAGACACAGGAACTCTGCTTGATTTGTTCATTGTTATATCTCCGGCATCTAGGGAAGCATTTGACATTTAATAGATGTTTGTTAAATATTTGTTGAGTGAATGAATAAATGGCAAAAGGAAAGAAATGCCAGGAATGCTCTTCCAAGATAGCAGTAATAAAAACAGAAGTAGTATATGGGTAAATATATGACTATCATAATTGTACAGATAAGGACCAATGGGAAACAAAGGCATCTTTTACCTTCTATCCCTTGAGCGTGTACAAAAGCAAAACCTCACCTCTCCAGATCTGACAGTGTTTCTTGGGGATAATGTAAAGGATTTTGTAAAGTGCTACAGAATTCAGAAATAGAAGCCATCACCAGGAACTGGCAAGAATAGAGAGATGAAGCCAGGCAGTGGTGGCGCACGCCTTTAATCCCAGCACTTGGGAGGCAGAGGCAGGTGGATTTCTGAGTTCGAGGCCAGCCTGGTCTACAGAGTGAGTTCCAGGACAGCCAGGACTACACAGAGAAACCCTGTCTCGAAAAACCGAAAACAAACAAACAAACAAAGAATAGAGAGATGGTTTGTTTTTGTTTTTGTTTTTTGAGAAAAGACTGAATGGGATTTTGGAGTTTAAGCAGGTTTCAATCAGAGAGAGGATGGTGGCCCAGGGTATGTGTCTTTTCTCAGCAGAAGTTTGTAGTTTGCATAATATTTAGGACTCAAGAGATTATAGGCAAGTGAAGGCTAGATGAGTTTAAGGCTTTATGCACAGGATCCAGGAGAAGACAGAAGTTAGGGAAGTTATGATGAGAGCTGAAAGAGCTGGAGGTGATAATTATTTGTTATCAGACTAATTTGAAGAGATGTAACTCGAAGATACTGCATTAGCCCTTGGCGATTGGATGACGATTCTGGGGGGAGAAATAAGGTGAAAATCATGCTTTTGAACCCAGGAAATCTGGAAAAGAGCATTTTCAGGGCTGTAAATAGGGAAATTAGGATGGGAATCTGTTTGGGGGTGTGTTGTGATGATAAGAAGAGACCATTAATTAACCAAAATCTTCAGCCATTCTGTTATATGGAGACTACCTTTGAATTCTTTAGCTAGTACTACATGTTACATACAGCAAGTTCTAAATGAGTGTTATTGATGGCTATCACCACGGATGGCCAACCAGTTTCCTTTTCTCCAGTGGTAAGGTTACAGGGCACTTTGGACCTTTATTCCCTTCAACCCAGACTTAGAGATATTTTCTAGGCATCGTAACTTATCAATTCCTACTAATTGTAAGTACAAGCATGAAAACTTCGGCACCCTTGCTTCTTTTCTTCTGACTCTTCTGCAGTGATCAAACTTACAGGTCAAAGTCTGACTTGCCATTTATAGCAGTGGAACTGAAGGCCTCAGAAAGTCTCTCTAGTACTTGAATATTCGGATGGTTTTTTTTAGCACCTTCAGTTTCAGAGTATCTCTGCTGACTGAGTATGATAGCAGGGAGAGACAGGAGGATCCGGAGTTCAAGACCAAACTGTGTGCGATGGGAGACCCTGACTCAGACAAAACAAACCAAACCCAAAACCAATGAGCATTTCTGCTAAACCCAAAAGTTAGGAGTCCCAACTCTCTTATTTCACAATTACTACCATAAGACACTAGCAAGATAGTACTGCCTGCACGCTTATCACTTTACAAGTGGCTACTTCAGCCCTATCAACAAGCAGATGGAGATTTCTAGGAACGGATAAAAACCCATATGCAATCTGTCACTGTTTAGTTTTCACTGGCAAGGTTATTTGGTGAAGTTAATGAATAGCAAGGTTGGAGGGGAGGAGAGGGGGCAGCTGCACTGCAGCAAGGAAGTCAAAGGCAGTCCCCAGTTCACAGACAGAAGAGGAGAAACTGTCCTTGCTGCTCAGCCTTTGCTTCTTGCAGGAAACTGGTTGTAGCTTGAGCCACTTGATGGGACACTTATCATCATCAAAATGCTATTATGGATGGCCTAATACCTGGTGCTCTGAATAGGGCTCACTTAGATTACTAACTACCCATCTCTGGACCTTCACTTTTCGAACATTATGGTTCATGACCAGATGCTGATAGAGACATATGCAGGATGAATTAAATCTTCTATATGGGTTATATCACACATTATGTGTCATCATTTTTTCTCTTTGTTAGGTAGCTAGACATATATTACTAAACTTGGAGACCATTGAGGATGGGCCGCTCCATTATAGTCAGCTTTGCCTTCTTTAAGGTTTAAAATGCCATATGTAAAGGTGGAGGTATCAGAGCTTTGTTAAAGCTCATTAAGGAAAGTTACTTCCTCTTGTTAAAAGAATGGATTCTGAGTTCTACTTCTAGCCCTAAGGATGGAGACATAATATTCTGATCTGCCTCAAATGAGAATATTACATGTTGTCTCTTACCTTAAGAGTTCCATGCTGCCTTTAACCACAACATTTGGGAGGCAGAGGCAGATAAATCTCTGTGAATTTCTGGCCAGCCTGCTCTACAAAGTGAATTCCAGGAGAGCCAGAGCTCTATAGTGAGACCATGTCTTGGAGGGAAAAAAGAGTTCCATGCTTCTGAATTGGTAGAATAAATATTGTGAAAATGGCTATACTACCAAAATTAATTTGCAGATTTAATGCAACACCTTTCAAAATTCTGATATATTTCACAGGTTTAGAAAAAATAATACAAGAATTGATATGGAGCCACAAAAGACCATGGATAGAAAAGAAATCCCAAGGAATACGAACAATGCTGAAAGTATTAAAGGACCTGATCTCAAATTTTCCTATAGAGCTATGATCATAAGGACAGCCTGGAACTGCCATAAAAGTAGACATTAATACCAATGAAATAGAATAAGAGAATCCCGAATAAAATGCCAAAGCTATTCCTATTTAATTTTTGACAAAGGAAACAAACACATATATTGGGAAAAAAAAAGATAACCTACTTAAGAAATATGCTGGCAAAATTGAATTCCTATCTGAAGAAGACAGAAATTAGATTCATATCTTTCACTTTGTACAAAAAAATCAATTAAAAATAGATCAAGAACCTTAATTTAAAACATGAAATACTGGCACTTCTAGAAGAAAACATGGGAGTACTCTTCAAGATACTGGGGTAATCGACTAGAATACTGACAGCACAAGAACTAAACCTAAGTTTCAACAGATGGGACTACATGAAAATAAAAGGTTGCTGTGTGGCAAAGGAAACAATCAGCACACTTCATAGGCAGCTCACAAAATAGGGGAAAATCTTTACCAGCAACACTTCAAAGGGCTAATAATATTCAGAATTTATAAAAACAATTAAATTAAACATCATGGAAATAAATTTGTCAGTCAACAAATGGGTTCGTCATCCATAACCATCAGGAAAATTAAAAATTACAACTACTTTGGGATACCACCATGAGATACCACTAGTCAGAGTGGCTTTGATCAATGAATCTAGCAATAAATGTTGGAGAGGATGAGAAAAGAAAGAAGCTTCATTCACTGTTTGTTTTTTGGGGGGGGGTTGTTGCAAAGTAGTACAGCTATTACAGAAATCAATTTGGTTTCTCAAAAAATTAAAACTAGAACTACCATATGACCCTGATATTTCACTCCTGGGCATATACCCAGATAACTCCAACTCCATGTCCTATCATAGAGATATTTGTATCCCTGTGTTTATTATTGCTTTATTCACTATAGCAACAACTTAGAATCAACTTAGCTTCCCATCAGTAGAGGAATGGATAATGAAAATTTAGCCATATATAAAAATTAGATTACTATTCGGCTATAAAGAAAAGTGGAATCACAAATTTGTAGTACAATGATGGAATTATTATGTATAATATTAAGTGAGGTCACACAATCTCAGAAAAAAATCCCTGCGTGTTTCCCCCTCAGGAGGAATCTAGCTAACAATCTATGTATATGTGTTTTCTTAGTTAGGGTTTCTATTGCTGTGATGAAACCCCAAGACCAAAAAGCAAGTCAGGGAGAAAGGGGTTTATTTGGCTTACATGAAGTAGAAAGTCAGTTGTGTTGGGTGTGTTTTGCTAGGACAAACTCATGAAGGAGTGTTTTCCTGAAGTGGACATGGTGAAAGGCTAAGGCAGATTTGTGAAGGAATGTTTGGCTGAAGCAGACATAGGAGGAAGGATGTTCTTGTAAAGCAAGCACGTGAAAGGACATGGGATGAGGGACTCTTTGCTAACAACACATGTATTGGTCAGCCTTACATGGTGTAGTTGAGCTGCATTTGTCAGGACTCTAGAGAGAGAAATGCACCAAAAAACTTCTGGTGCTGTGCAGCAATTTCTTGCTGTGTGTATGGACTTGGACTGACGGGCAGCGTGATGTCAGCTGAGACAGACACGTGCTGAGACAAGATCCATAGAGGGCGTGTGATGTTTGGAGAGAGTATAAAAAGGACTTGACGGACAGTGATAGAGGCTAAGCTTGGCTTCCTAGTTGAGCTGGCTGTGCAATGCTTGTTGGTCTTGAGTATTCGCTGATCTTTGCTTTCCTGAGAGAGGCACAGCGGAGAACTTCTGGCTTTCCTCCTGGTCACTCCTGCTGCCTCAGCTAAGGCTAAGGCCTTGCTGACTCTACTAAGGCATGTTACTGCTCTTGCTAACCTGACTCTACTGAACTAGACTGCTAGTGTATTCATGAAGTGTTTGTGAGTGGATGGAGCTGACGCTGCTGACCTGTGAACTGAACTGCTGATTTCCAGACAACACAGACAGGAGTTGCTTCAAAAAACCATTTCTAAACAAGTGCACGTCTCCCATATCCTTTATTTCCCACTACTTTTGGTGAGTGGTGGGCTAGAAGGAAGAAGATTAAATCATTTAAAAACCATCATTAAGAATAAGGTTTGAAAAAATTAAAGTTCCACTTCCACTTCCACATTGTAGTCCATCATTGAATGGAAGTCAGGACAGGAACTCAAACCGGGCAGGATCCTGGAGGCAGGAGCTCATGTAGAGGCCATGGAGCGGTGCTGCTTGCTCCCCATGGCTTGCTCAGCCTGCTTTCTTATAGAACCCAGGATTACCAGCCCAGGGATGGCACCACCCACAAGGGGCTGGGCCCTCCCACATCAATTATTAATTGAAAAAATGCTTTATAGCTGGATCTCATGGAGGCTTAATGGAGGTTCCTTTTTCTCTGATGACTCTAACTTGGGTCAAGTTGACATAAAACCTGCCAATATATATGTGAACAAATGTATGTGTATAACATGTAGAAAAGAGAACAAGAATGCTACATGTTAGGTGATGAAGATGAACTGGATGCAAGTAATGGACATGAGTAAAAGAGGATATAACCCTAATTCTAGTTCTAATGGTGTCATGTTGGTTTTTATTTTGGTTTTGATGATGGATAAATGAATGTAAATATATTTGATAGTGAACATACAAAATCCAATGTGAAGTCCCACAGCTTCTGCTCTGAATGCTACTTCCAACTCTATAGAAGTTTATTGAGTTGTATAGTCTTTTGGTCTTATTAGCTTCAGTGTTAAATTTGTAACCTTTTTTAAATAATAAATTTTAAAATAAAATAAGTTTGCTAATCCAATAGGGCCTCTGTTGATCACCTTGTTAGGAGAGCATACCTCAGGAAAGCTGGTTCACTATAGACTCTAAATTCAAAGTCATAGCTTTATTCCTTCTGTTTATCCAGTCCCTTCCTTCCACCAGCTGCCAGGAAGATTTGTAGCTTCTTTGCCCTGTTGTCATTTTAACTTTACTAAAATTGTGTTTAAGCTTCTTTCTGAGTCCATTCAAAAATTATTTTGTCAAAGAAACTAAGAGCTTTCTGAGAGGACTGAGTTAGCCAGAGCCAGGATGGTCACATGACAGGCTGCAAACTGGCAGTTTGGGAGACTAGGCCTTAGCTTCTGTTTTTCCAGAAATGAGAACCTGGATCCAGGAACCCATAGTCAGCCAACCACAGCTACAGGCAGCCAATCCGAGGATGCCTTGACATCCTGGAATGTCCCTGGAGCCCTAACCAATCACAAAGGCACCCATACCAGCCAACCAATCAAGGGAAAGGTAAAAGTCACCCACTCTTACCATAACAGGCTTGAAATTGACCCTACAGAGCACACACCTGGGTCTTCATTCCCAAGTGGAGAGACCCCTGCATGCAGGAAATTCTGCTGAATAAATGCTTTTGTATACTATTTGAGTTTGGTGGCTATCATTCATCAGCAATTCTTGGACCCTAACACTCTCAAAATGGAACCCCTATTTTCTGCTTACATACTGACTTCTGAATATTTATGTTATGAATTATTCAAGTAAACGTTTATTGCCCCTATACCATTAGTTCTATGCATGCATAAGACCTGTCCTCCAGATTCCTTCTATAGACCAACTGTACAGGACAAACTTAGTTGCTCAATAAGGAATGATTAAATTAAGCCTGACCTAATTGGTACAAGCTGAAGACATTTCAAGTAAAGCAAATTTTAAAAGATTTATTAGTTTTATTTATGTGTATGTATATCTGTGTATGCCATGTGAGAGCAAGTGCCCACATGAGCCAGAGGAGGAGGATGAATCTTTTGAAGTTGGAGTTGTGAGCCACCTCTTTTGGGTGCTGGGATCTGAATACAGGTCCTCTGGAAAAATTAGCAAAAGGTCTTAACCACTGAGCCACCTCTCTAGACCTTCGAACTAATTTTTTGAAACTCAATTTTCCTCTGTAAAATGAGGGTGGTAACTATCTATTTCGTGGGGTTGTTGGGAGGCCAGCCTGGTCTACAGAGCGAGTTCCAAGATATCCAGGGCTACACAAAGAAACAAAGAGAGACATTGAATGAAAAATGAAAATGGCAGAAATGACCCCCTCGAGGCAGAGGTTTAGGGTAAGGGCAGGGTGAGCAGTGCTGGGAGGAGCCACTGTTGTGAAACTTAGCCTGGGTTTGAGACCTAACAGATAACATGCATAGATTATCTATCATTTAGAACCTTTAAATTATCTAACTCTTCAATTGACAGGTACTAATTTGACAATGCTAATTTTTGCCTGCTTCTGGGAAAAGGCCTCATTCGTTATATAAATCTGTGGGTATTTAATTCAGTCTGCAGAGGCACACGGATCCACTGTAACGCCCAGCCTCCCACCCGCGCTCTACATCAAAAAGGAAAGCAGGCAATAACTTGGGAACTGTTGCTCCACGGGCGCGAATGCCCGAGAAAGCGCTTTCGCGTTACTGCGCAGGTGCCAAGTCTTAGCATGCAGGAACTTCCGGCGGAAGTTCCGCCTCGAGTTCCGATGGCTCCAATCTGAGCTGGGCGCTCGACTTGCGCGAGCTCTTCGGAGCCTCACCCGGAAGCTGTTAAGAGAGCAGCGCGAAGGTGCAAATATGAAGTAAGGATTTAGTTTCTCTGAGGATAGGGGAGGGAGTTTCTCTGAGGAAGGGAGAGTGGATTGAGGATGGCTGCCCATAAGGGCGAGGACCGGCCCTCGCCTTCAGGGCCCCGGGGCGGGAGAAGATCGGTCCGTAGAAGGCGGGCTGTGAGGAAACGTACTTACTATCTTTCTCTCCTCCCCTCTTCTGCGCAGCCCTTTAACTAAGGTGAAGCTGATCAACGAACTGAATGAGCGAGAGGTTCAACTTGGGGTGGCAGAAAAAGTATCTTGGCACTCGGAATACAAGGACAGCGCCTGGATCTTTCTTGGTGAGGTCCACATTTTTCTCTAGCAATGCCTTTCAGAATCTGCACCGCCCTCGCCCCTCCCCCTCCTTCTCCTCCTGGTTATTTAGTGCCCCTGGTCATCACTTCTGAACACGGTCAGCACCTCACACTCTTGCAGGTAGTCTGCTCACAGGTCCATTTTTTAGTTACCTTTTATGATAGCCAGTGCTTCTTAGAATTGGTGTTTGCCATTCGTTATGTTAAAAATCTTGCTACTTGGCTGCTCAGAGACAGGTAACTCCACAGTCAACCCATAAGGATGCCAAAGAAACTGAGGCACAGACGGGTTACTAGACTTGCTTAAGGTCACAAGCAGCTGCACTCAAAACTATGGGGCTTGTGCTCTTAGTCACTATCGCATATCGGCTATCTGCCCTTGCTCAGAATTATTTTCTCCTATAATTGGCTTCTGCTCCTAGTTCTTTGCAGTACTGTTAGATACCTGGACAGACATTAACTGGCTTGGAACACATTGAGGGTTGACTCAAAATTCGCTTTACTCCTGCTTAACATTAGAAAGGCCATCTGAAAATGTGGAGGGATTTGGGCTTTGTTGTTCATTCAGGGAAATCTCCTGACGAAAAGAATACAGTCTGTATTACACCTCTGGCCCTGGGTAGATACCAGGACAATTTTAGGAAGCCTAAATGTTACATACTAGTGTGCCCCTTCCTTAAGACGTAATCAAACAGGGCTTTACGTCATCTGGCCAGGAGACACCTGTCAGGAAAGCTCAGTCACCTAAAGACACGCTAAGGACATGGGAGAGAAATGATCCCCAATGTAGTTATTACTGGTCTCTGTGTTAAGTCTACCTGCTGTTCTGAGTTCTCACTTATCCCCCACCTTTCTATTTGGCCTCTGGGTACTGGCTGAAATCCTGAGCAAGCTTGCCCCTAACACTGTGGACTTTCTCATTTCAAATCTAAATCCTCTTGCAGCTGCTTCTCTGCCTTCATTTCTGTGCATTTCTGCTTGCTTGACCTAATTCAGAAGGCATGCTTGCATCTTATACAGCACCCCCCTCCCAGTAGCTGGTCAATCTTACAACTTGCCTCCCTATCAGCTCTCTCTCAAATGCTAATAAAATGGACCTCAAGCTTCCCCCTTAGTCTGTTTTAGAATTATTTTACCAATGAGATTAAGAGCCTTTGTGAAAGGGGAACTCTTAAGTCTCTGGTGACAATAATACTATCCTGTATTCACTTTATGTCACAACTAAAATTCTGCAGTTTGCCCTTTGAAAGAAGCTGTCCCACTAGGTATTGTGTTAGGCACTTTATATACCTCATTTTATTTTATTTCTATAACATTCCTGTGAGGAAAATATGTTAAAGCTTAACAGTTTCCTTTATAAATATTAGTTTGCACATGGGTGAGGATACTAAAAGTATACTTGAACTCAGTGTTTATGAAATCTGAGTCTTGTGCAGGAAATCACCTGCTTTATAGGATTTTGGATGTGAGGACTCAATGATAACATTAATTTGGTAAGTGATGGCACCACTTAATTACTCTTCTCTTTTCTTGCTTGCTTGCTTGCTTTCTTGTTTTGAGGCAGAGTTTCACTATGAAACTCACTGTGTAGACCAGGCTTGCCTCGAACTCACAGAGATCTGAGAGTTAATTACTTTCTTTTGGACTACTGACACCGTCCTCACTCTGTCATTGAATTAGACTGATAGTTTCCAGATCAAGACTTGTTTAATCTGCACCTCCAGTGTCCGGCTAGTGCATAGTATACAGTAAATACTTGATTAATTCTTGCTGAACCTGAATGTTTGTTTTCTTCTAGGAGGGCTTCCTTATGAACTGACAGAAGGAGACATCATCTGTGTGTTCTCACAGTAAGTCCTCTGTTATTTTCTATCTCCTGGGTATATGGAACAGTTTGCTTCCATAGTGTATTTTTGTAACAGCAACAAGACACTTCAAGCTGGGTGTGGAGTTGTACACCTCTAATGCCAGTAGACAAAGGGCTGAGGTAGGATGACTTGGGGTCAGCCTAGGCTACATAATACATTCCAGGTCAGCCTGTACTACAAAGTGAGACCCTGCTTCAAAAAGCCACCAAAGCCATTTTAATTTTAGGCTGAATGACATCCCTTCATGGGGATGGCTAGAGCCTAGATCAGTCCCAGGATAGATAAGGTTCCAGAGAATTACCACATGGGAGATCCTGGAGTTTGGATCATTTGAGAGGCTGTCTGAGGGATTTTAGTCCATTTCTGTCATTTTTACTAAGCCTTGTTCAGCATAGGTTTGCATTGGAACAGACTGGGATTCTCAGGAAGGTGCAGTATTGCCCCTTCTCTTTGGGTTCTTGAAAACTCTAGGTCATCCATCATCACAGGGCTCTCTGAGCCTTTCCTGTGTGGTATTGGGCCAAACAGAAGTAGACCTGGTCTGTATGCTTTCTCAGCATTGCTGAATTGTTCTCTGAAATGCTTTTACTAATTTCTATTCTAACTGGAATGCCTACTTATCTTCTTTTCTTTTGTTTTCTTTCTTCCTTTCCTTTCCTTTCCTTTCCTTCCTTTCTTTCTCTTTTCTTTCTTTTTTTTTTTATTTTATTTTGGAGATGGGGTTTCTCTGTAGCCCTGGCTGTCCTGCAACTCTCTGTAGACCAGGCTTGACTCAGAGATCTGTATGCCTCTGCCTCCTAAGTGCCAGGATTAAAGGCTTGTACTATTCAGTTCAGATCTTGATCAAAGTTATCTAACTCTAAAGTAGAAGATTAAATGGGTTTTTATTGGGATTATATTAACATTTTTTAATTAACTTTCTGGGAGATTTTGACATTTTTGTGATAGTCATCCTATCGAAGAAAAAGAATGTATATTTTTAAAAAATGTATGTTTATGTCTTTTGGAGAGTTGAAAGAATTCTTCCTATAGGCTGGGTCTAGTGCTTGGTTATTAGGTGTATTGCTAAGTATTTTGTCCTTTTTTGTTGCTATTATGAAGGTGATTTCTCTTCCATTATATCTTCTGATTATTTTTTGTATATAAAGGGTGACTGACTTTTAACTCTGTCCTGTTACTTTACTGAATTGTTAAACTGTTTACTTTTGTCATTGTTTATCATTAATGCTATTTAATTTTCTCAATATGTTATTGTATATAATCCGCAGAGAGATACTTTTACTTCTCCATTTCTTTTATCTGTTTTATCTAATTACATTGGCTGTACCTCATTATATTGTCAAATAGTTCTCAACCATAGTTGAATCACATTCACTATTTTGCATTGAGTAAGATACTAGATTTTGGATTGGTATGTATGTATAGAATCATGTAACTTATACATCAATTCCTGCTTTATTTTATGACTTAATTTATAAAGCCTTATTTGGAATTGGTTTTATAAGAAATAAGTTAGACTTTCTATTTTGTATTCAATTAATTTCTGCTTTGGTCTTTATTAAAGCCTGTCTTAGGTTTGTTTTATTTTATATTCATTCTTTTTAAGGAGTCAAATTCTTTAAGGTTACAGATTTCCCTGAGTATAGCTGGCTTAGCTACATCCTTTCATTTTACCTCATCCAACTATTAGCTAAGAGAATAGGTTTCAAGTTCTAGTTAGTAGTGTGGTTTTTAAGAATTATTTTAAAAAGAATTTATGGATGTTTTGCTTACATATATGTCTGCATCATGTGAGAGATAGAAGAGGGCACTAGATTCCTTGGAACTGATGGCTACTAATAGTTGTTAGCCACAATGTGGTTGCTGGGAATCGAACCTGGGACCTCTGGAAGAGCAGCCAATGCTCTTAACCACTGAGTCCTCTCTCCACTCCAGTAGCAGGGTTTTGTTTAAAATATTATTTCTAGTTTTATCATGCTGATTGTTGAGTATATGCTGTAGATATTAGAATTTATTAACAATTTTAACTCATTCTAACCTACTGTGTCATTTACAGTACTCTATTATGTGAATTTTGTTCGATTATTCAGTATGAAAGGTTTTACATTTTAAATGAATAAAACTGTTTATATACTAACTAGATATGGGGAGATTGTCAATATTAATCTTGTGAGAGACAAGAAGACTGGGAAATCCAAAGGGTTCTGTTTCCTGTGCTATGAAGATCAGAGGAGCACCGTTCTGGCTGTTGACAATTTCAATGGAATTAAGGTAAATGTGCTTACTGTGTGGTCTTTGGCTGGCCTTTTCCTTTTCACTTTTTTGCCTGCTGTTTGCAGCTGCAGGAATAGTACTGGTCAGCTGGATGTACTGTGGGGGTTGTAAAATTGTGTAGACACACTGGATAGGGAATGATTCCAAGAAACCATTTTCTGGCTCATGCACCCGCCTGGAATTGTTCCCTTCCCCTATATTAGCAAACTGTTGTTCCAGAAATATGGGTCTGGGCCCCCTTATCTGGCATATATTTTTTTAGCCACATTTTCCATCTGTTCTACATTAGAGAATGAAGACACTAGAGACACCGCTTTTGGATATTTTGCTGTGTCAGAGAACTGGGAGCTTCACCATGACTTTATGAGCTAAGACAGAGCCATGTATATCTAGTCTATGATTTCTATGACTTAACATACTGGCTCCTAGAAATTCTCTAGTTAAAATCTGGTGACCAATTCTATAAAAATAAGCCATTCTGAAATTTTAAGGGAGTGGCATTCACAAGAAATCACCATCAGAGGAAAATTGCTTTTTCAAAAAAGTATATCAAAATGAGAACTAGAATGGATGACAGCAGCTTTTCAGGCTTAAAGGAACAAGTAAAAATGTATTCTTGTAATGGAATAGTGAAATTAATCTTAGGTTTTAGATGCTATTGCCCGATTAGTAAGTACATCTGCTTGAACATAGACTATTCATAGGGCAAAGGATTAATTATATTGTTGTTCACCTGTAAAACTATAGCTTATAGCCCAGTAATCAGCGGGAACTGAAAGTTCCTATATGGTAGGAGTAGAAAAGGGTATGAGAGCTTGAGAGAGAAGGACTTAGGGCTAGGACTGTAGCTCAGTGATAAGAGCACCTCTGTCATATTCGAGACAGTGAGTTCAATACCATCGCCACCATCACAATCACAGCAACAGCAAACGAATTTTGTTCCCTTGGTCTTATTTTGCCTCCTGATTACTTTGTTGAAAAAGCAGCCATAGCACTAAATTTCATGTTTCTAGTCCTCATGTTTTCTTGTTAAATGTGTATAATTTTATATGTATGTACACACATTCATGCATGTGATTCAGCCTTAGGTCAGGCATCATTCCTTAGAATCTGTCTACCTTCTCTTCCCTCCTCCTCCTCCTCCTCCTCCTCCTCCTCCTCCTCCTTCTCTTCCTCCTCCTCCTCCTCTTCCTCCTCCTCCTCCTCCTCCTCCTCCTCCTCCT
>JADRCH010007469.1:2442311-2531375 GCA_019843965.1 Rhynchomys soricoides
TCCTCCTCCTCCTCCTCCTCCTCCTCCTCCTCCTCCTCCTCCTCCTCATAGTTTCTCTGTGTAGCCCTGGCTGTCCTGGAACTAGCTCTGTAGACCAGGCTGGCCTCGAACCCAAAGAAATTCACCTGCCTGTAGGATTAACCAGCACTGCCAGGTTGTTCCTCTTCCTCTTCTCTTCCTCCCTCCTCCTTTTCTTTCTTCCCTCCCTCCCTCCCTCCTTCCTTCCTTCCTTCCAACAGGTCTCTCACTTCTCTGGAACTTATCAAGTAGGCTAGGTCTTTCTGTCTGTCCTTCCTTCCTTCCTTCCTTCCTTCCTTCCAACAGGATCTCTCACTTCTCTGGAACTTATCAAGTAGGCTAGGCTGCTTGGCCAATGAGCAGTATTCCTCTCTCTGCCTCACAATGCTAGAATTACAAGTGTATCCCACCACACTAATATTATGTGGGTTCTTGGTATTAACCTCAGGTTCTTATTCTTACAAGGAAGTTTTACCAACTGAACATGATTCCTCATAGACAATCAGTTGTGCTTTAAATTGTAAATTCTCACAGGTTTTCATGATTCTGTGCTTTAAGGGCAATACATGCATGGCACCTGTAGTATATCAAGGGAGGAGGGGTGGGCTCTGTGCACAATTGGTCCAGAGGATTCACTTGCCCCCAGGCCCCATTTAGCTGCTCTGAGTGCATGGCAATGGGTGTGGTTCAAACCTTGGTTCTCGGGGAACAAACCAACCTTGGTTTGTTTAAATAGTTTGATGCAGGAGCTGTCTTTGCTGAAACATTTCCCTTTTGCTTAGATTAAGGGAAGAACTATCCGTGTGGACCATGTGGCCAACTATCGGGCTCCTCAGGAATCAGAAGATGTAGATGATGTGACTAGAGAGCTCCAGGAGAAGGGCTGTGGGGTTAGAACACCCCCACCAAGTCCTCCTGAAGTCTCTGAAGATGAAGATGTCAAACTCACAAAAAAGCACAAAAAAGGTAGTGTTAAAACTCAGGAAAAGAGTGGGTAGTCTTCGTGTCTTCTTTTCCAAGCATGCACAGATAGTCAGCAGTCTACTCTTAAGTGTAAAAGGGAAGGTGTGTGAATGTTTACTTTGGTCAAGAAAGCAGAGGTATCTTAAGGGAGGAAGGCTAGTAGTGCGGGCGGAATTACTGTCTTCTGAAATTCATATGTTGCAGTCTTCACCCTTTTGGACCTCAAAATGAGATTGTTTTTAGAGATATAGCCCTTCTGTGTGGGGTTGTCTTGTACCCATCAGGAGTAACAGGTGTCCTGTTTGTTCCTTTTTTGTTGTTGTTGTTGGTTTTTTTTTTTTTTCTTCAAGACAGGGTTTCTCTGTATAGCCCTGGCTGTCCTGGAACTCACTCTGTAGACCAGGCTGACCTCGAACTCAGAAATCCACCTGCCTCTGCCTCCCCCCCCCCAAGTGCTGGGATTAAAGGCGTGCGCCACCATGGCCTGGCTGTCCTATTTGATTCTTAAAGATATTTGTCAGGAAGTATAACCTGTGAATGCTTCATGTTGCTGCCTAGGATGTGCATATTCTCCATCTGCTAACATGGGAAAATTTTGGAATATCTCAGTTTTATATGATCTACAGAGAGAAGAAAGGCACATTTTAAAGAGATTTTTTTTGTGTGTTTTCTTTTTCTTCTTGATTGCTCCCTTCCCAGACAAAAAAGAGAAAAAGAAAAAAAAGAAAGAAAAAGAGAAGACTGAACGTCAGGTCCAAGCAGAGCTGCCATCCTGCTCCAGAAGCACCACAGTAAAGGAGAAGGATGAGCATAGTTCGAAGAAGCACGGCAGCAAGACCTCAGAGAGAGCACAGAAGTCTGAATATAGAGAGAGGAAGAAGAGTCACTCGGGTTCCCCTGACGGCAGGACGTACCGTGGTAGAGCAGAGGTTCCTGAGTGGGAGTCAAAGAAAGAGAGATCCAAGCATGAGCACAGGTCCTCAAGCAGGAGGGAAGGAGAAGAAAAGGGCAGAGATAAGGACAGAGGGAGGAGCTCAGGTACTCATTCCAGCAGGCACAGTGGCCATTCTGAAGGGCGGAGTCATAGAAGTAGAAGTAGAAGTCCCGCTAAGTCCCATAGGCACAAAACACATAGGCACTCTCCAGAGCGGGACTCCTTCCACGCCAGTGACCGTAGATGTTACTGATGCCTGTTTCAGCTGTAGTCCTGCTCTTTGAAAAGGAATTTTGTTGCATAATGTCAGTTTCTCTTTGTTGTTGTTATTTCTATATATAAAGATTTGGGGGTTGAATTCTTTCAATCCCTTACCTGACAGAATTGTTGAAAAGGCCATAGTTTCAATAGGTAGATGTTTATAATTTTTTTTTTTTAAAAAAAAAAAGCCCTAACAAACATGATCTATTGTCCCTGGGAAAATATTTAGTACTGACCAGAGTATGCGCCTAAAATTTGGTTTATAAATTTGGCCCTTAAACCCACAAACCTCTGATTTAAGATGATATTCCCGGGGAAGTCAAAACACAAGGCAATGCTGGAGATCTAGTCTTCGCGGTAGCTATTTGGAGCCCAGCACTG
This sequence comes from Rhynchomys soricoides, assembly GCA_019843965.1. Taxonomy (NCBI): domain Eukaryota; kingdom Metazoa; phylum Chordata; class Mammalia; order Rodentia; family Muridae; genus Rhynchomys; species Rhynchomys soricoides. The sequence goes on from JADRCH010007469.1 coordinate 2,444,869, forward strand.
TAGGCACGTACGTACCAGAGGGCAGGTACAACTGTAAAGACGTGGAGCTCATGAGATTTGAAGGCTCAATAAGGATGGGATAGGATTAAGAGCAGCCAGTTCCTTCTCCTTTACACTCCTTTTCTGTTCCTATTGCCGTACCAGGGATGGAAACTGCTGTAGCACAGTTCCCTTTATTTTGTTTTTAGTTTTTGATGGTTACATATGTGTCTATGTATTTTTCTTTGTAACTTATTTATTTGTATTAGGTGAAATTCATATAAAATAAAATTAACCGTTCTAAACAGTTCAGTGGCATTTGGTCCATTCAGTGTTGGATTAATACCATTTTCATGTATCTCTAAGTCATTTATACTCTTCTTTACTCTTAAGAGTAGAGACAATCCCTGACAAGTACAAATAGGCTTTTGTTTCTGTGGATTCAGCTCTTTGTTACTTTTCTCATTTCTGTGACAAAATGTCAAAATGCCAATGAAAGCAGCTTAAGGAAGGTTTATTTTCTTGTGTTTGTGTGCTCCTGTGCATGCAGGTCTGGGGGCTGTGGATCAACTTTTGGGTGTCTGTCTCTCCCTTTCTTTGATCTCTTACTGCATTGTTTGGGCTAGACTGGCTTGGCTAGCTGGTGTGTCTTTGTGATCTGCTTGCCTCTTTTCTCTTCCAGCACTAGGGTTACAGGTACAAAAATTCTTGGAATCCAAACTCCATCACTTCCCGTGCCCACTCCAACTTATAACCTTTTATTCTTTAATTATTCCTGTTACTTATAAATATTGAATAATTATATAAATGGAACCTGATGGATTCTGTTTAGTGTACATTTATGTTTTATGGTTGACCACTTGTTTAGATAAACATTTAAGGAACTCTTCTAGGGGAAGACTAATTTTCTCTCTCATCACTTGTTATTTGCTCATAGTTCTTCAGCTAGGATTGGGGCATTTGAGATTTCCCCTATCCACACCGGCAAGTTGACTGATGTAATTATTCAGGTCTCATTTAAGCAGCCATATTGCTGAGATTTCATGAGTACAGAATTATGGCTCTTAGAATCTTTCCACCCCTTCCTCTGTGATGTTCCCTGAGCTTTCAGTGGAGGGATGTGTTGTAGGTGTATTAACTGGAGCTGGATACCCTATTGTCAGCTGTTCTCTACATTTTGACTGCTTACTACTATAATGGTCTCTTGTGAAAAGAAGCTTTATTGATGAGGGGTGAGAGCTACACACTCATTGGTGGATATAAAGATTTTTAGAGTGCACTTAAGAGTCACATTAGTTTAGGAAAGTGGTAATAGTAGGTTTTCTAAGATCCATCACCTCTTAGCTGTGAATGGCTGACTAAGATTGTAGTCCAGGCATGATTTCCCTCCTGTTGAATGGACCTAAGTCTAATTAGACAGATGTTGGTTCCCACCAAAATATAAGTACCATTGTTGACGCTTTAGGGATAACTTGCTGTCTTAGGGTTTGTATCCCTGCACAAACATCATGACCAAGAAGCAAGTTGGGGAGGAAAGGGTTTATTCGGCTTGCACTTCCGTATTGCTGTTCATCACCAAAGGAAGTCAGGACTGGAACTCAAGCAGGGCAGGAAGCAAGAGCTGATGCAAAGGCCATGGAGGGATGTTACTGGCTTGTTTCCGCTGGCTTGCTCAGCCTGCTTTCTTAAGAACCTAAGACTACCAGCCCACAGATGGTACCGCCCACAAGGGGCTCTCCCCCTTGATCACTAATTGAGAAAATGCCTTACATTGGATCTCATGGAGGCATTTTCTCAACTGAAACTCCTTTCTCCGTGATAACTCCAGCTAGTGTCAAGTTGACACAAATGCAGCCAGTACACTTGCCATCCTGATCACTGCAAATTGTAGGTGTCATAGCTGCATAGGATTATTGATTGCTTCCTCTCTTGGCAGCTTGTTAATACCTTTTGGTATAATTAAAGCTAGTTCTCAGAGAGGAGGCTTCCAGGTCAAATCTAGCTCAAATCCTCTTGGGTCCTATGTCCAAAGTGGGTGGTACCTTCAGCAGTAGAGGCTGACTTTCAATTTCAGGGAGGCAACCAAGGGTAACAGCAATAACCTATATTGTTTGGGGAGTCTCTTGGACTCCCTTGACCAACAATTGGAAGAGATTTCTCATCCCTGATTCTAGGATTTTATTAGATAGTTTAGGTGTACTGGATGGTTTTGTGTGTCAACTTGACACAAGCTAGAGTCACCAGAGAGGAAGGAGCATTAGTTGAGGAAAATGCCTCTATAAGATCCAGTTATAAGGTAGTTTTTCAATGATCAATACAGGAGGGCCCAGCCCATGGGGAGTGGTGCCATCCCTGGGCTGGTAATCCTGAGTTCTGTAAGAAAGCACGATGAGCAAGCCACCAGAAGCAAACCAGTAATCAGCACACCTCCATGTCCTCTGCATTGGCTCTGGCCTCCAGGTTCCAGCCCTGCTTGAGTTCCTGACCTGGCTTCCTCCATGTTGAACTCTGATCTGGAAGTGTAAGCCAAATAAACCCTTTCCCCCCCAACTTGCTTTTTGGTTGTGATGCTTCCTTATAGCAGTAGAAACCCTAAGTAAGAAACTAGGGCTCTTTTAATTTTTTTTTCTTTTTATTGAAAATAGATTTTTTCTTATGTGATATATTCCGTTTATGGCCTCTGCTCCTGCTACTACTCCCAGTTCTTTCCTACCTCTTCTCCCATCTGGATCCACTTTCTGTCTCTCTTTATAAAGCCAACAGACATTTAAAGGCCAATAATAAAATATATAATAAAAAATAACACATCAGAATTGGATAGACAAATAGACGGAAAATAGTTCAAGAGAAGGCACAAGACTCAGAGACCAACTTGTTTCCACACTCAGGAATCCCATAAAAAATGCTAGACTGGAAGCACAAATGACGCGACACAGTTACAGGCCCTGCGAATGCTGCCTCAATCTCTGAGTTCATGTGAGCTCTTGTTTTCCTGGTGTCCTCCATCCCCTCTGGCTCTCACACTCTTTCTGCCTCCTCTTCCACAGGATTCCCTGAGCCCTGAGAGTGTTGTGGGATATCCACTAGAGAAGACTGCTCAGATACCAGTTTAAGCCAGTAGAAGCCAGCCAGCGACTGCACTGGGTGTTCAGGATCTCAGTTTAACACTGAATCTTTCTCAGGGTGAGCTTTTAAGTAAAAACAAAACAAAACAAAACAAAACAAAAAAAAAACAACATATTCTAGGTTGACAGACTTCAGTTAACAAGAACAGTTAGCTAGAAGAGAAACTACAGAAGCAAAAAAGCAAGGTTAGTACATTTAGTCTTTCCCAGAACTGTGAACTTTGATAGATTAGGTCTTTGTTTTCATTTTGGCAGGCAATATTGTCTAAATTTTGAGTTTTATGGGCTGAATAGTCTTCCGTCATGGAGTCAGTTGTGCTTAAGTCTGGGGCCTACTAATGTCTGGGGGCCTGTTACTTTCCACACTGGTCTTGGTAAATGAGCAAAATAGAGGACTTACCCTACTCTAAAGAGGTGTAGTTGGTCCTATGCTGGGTCTGGCATGGCCCTGGTGGGGACAAAAATGACATGGTTCCTACCCCTGGTACAGGACCAGTGGATGTGAGCCTCCATGAGTCTCGTGACTGCTATGGGCTCGAGGCTTGTTTGTATAATAATGTACATATTTTTACATTCCTCAGAGGAATGTCCTTTGGAGGCGAAGGTGTGGCTAATGTCTCAGCAAAATGGTAAATGCTGGAACCTTCAGGACAGCCCTCAAGGCTGTGGAAAAGAACTCTAAAAACATGGTGAAGTGGAAACTTAAGGGTTCTTTGGAAAATCAGTTGTGTTGGATGGTGTTTTGCTGGGCAAACACATGAAGGAGTGTTACTCTGAAGTGGACACAGGTGAGAGGATGTTCTGCTAAAGCAAACATGTGGAAGGACATGTGATGAAGGATTCTTCCCTAACAACGCACGTGTATTGGTCTGCCTTACATACATTGTTGAGATCCATTTGTTGGGACTTCATAGAGAGAAACAAATCGAAAAACTTCTGGTGGTGTGCTGTAAATTCTTTCGACTTCTGAGGACTCTGGCTGATTGGCAGAGTGATGTCATCTGAGACAGACACATATGCTGAGGCAAGGCACGTTGAGGACACGTGATGTTTGGAAGGCGTATAAATAGGACTCCACAGACTGTGAAGTTAAATGTGTGCTTGCTGTCTCCTAAGAATCACAGAGCTGAGGGGGTGGGTGGGGGTGTCACAGGATGCTGATTCATAGGATAATCAAAAGGAAACCTGGATTAAATGACTAGATAGGTAAAACAAAAGTCTGGGTTTATGATTTATAAGAGATGAGTTATCCAGAGAATATTTTAGAATAGCAAGGGAGAATGGCTTGAAGAACTACCTGGAGCGAAACATAGAGGGCTGTCTGGAGATCTCCACAGAAAGCAGATCAGAGAGAAAGAAAGCAGAACACAGAGAAAGCAGGCTGCAAAGCTGTCTCCAGCAGAATACAGGCCACTAGCTTGGACCCACGATTTGACTTCGATCATTTGTTTCACCGATCCCAGGCACCCCTTCTCTCAGAACCCCCCTCCCCCAAGCAAGGCTCATCCTTGGCAGTCGTAAGGATCATTAATTGTACTGAACTGATACATAATTTGCTATATAGTTTAAGATGCAGGGCTCTACTGTTAATCCAATCAGAAGGAGAATTAAAGGCCTAGCCAGTGTTAATAGCAGAGTAGCTTGCCAGGGGAATCAAAAGAACAGAGACTGGTATCAAGTCTTTGATTTATGTCTTTGCCTCTTTCACCTTTTGAGGTTTTCTTGAAGCATAGCAAGATTTTTTTTTAAAATTACTCCTGATCAATTGGCATAGAAACAACAGGTTTCTCCCAAAGTCATAGTTTCCTTTATCCAATGAGATGTAAGTCTAAGCTTCTTTAATTTTGTAGAATCATTTCTGCAAGGTAATCAACTTGTTTTAATTCAGATAGTGGAAACTTAATATCTCTAGATCCTGACCAACTATCTAGTTAGTTTTGAAAGTGTCAGAAAAGGCACATTTAGTCAAACCATTAGTCCGTGCCCATCAGGTAGTCTCAGGGGCTCGGTAATATTGCCGTTATCCAGACCAGTTAACCCATAAGGCAAAACAAAAGGCATCAGAAGAAGGGAAGTGCCTAGGTTAAAGGTTATGGATATTATATTAGTTCCAGCCTCTTGTATGTCCCCTAATGTTAATTTTGGCTACCCCCAATCACAGTGAATTTTGTCAGTCAGTGGACTGACAGCATGGTTATTTCCTATCTATATGTATGGCCACAGGGAGTCTGAGCATAATCAGCAATCCTCGCTGATTCAGGTTGGGAATGAATAACTCTATTCCCAGTGTCCCTTCCTCTTTCTCAGGTTTTACCTGTTTTCCAAAGGCCATCTTTCTTATAGATTCCTAGATTTTTAATTTTATGGCCATTGGATTACATTTTCCTGCTGTGCATTTCTAGGGAGAGGTCTTTCTTTCTGAATAATCATCTGTGTGTTTTCAGGAAGTCTGTTTTACAACCCCAGTTTTTGCAATGGAAACGCTCTTGTTCTTGACAACTAGGGTCTCAGCCACAGAGCATGCATAGAATTGTAAACTCTGTGTTCCTATCTCAGAAGATAAATTCCCGCAGCTTTTCTTTTATTTTTTTTTCCAATAAAAGCAGACACTTAAAATAGGCATCAATAAGTTAAAAAAAGTCAAGATGGAATAAGGGTTCCCCGTCTGTAGCCATATTAGCAACTACCTCTCCTGTATCTGTCGTCTCTGTTTCCAGGTCCAGTCCGGAGGGCAGTGGGTGTTGGACCATAACCCTGTATTCTTACCAAATGTAAGACTCAGGAAGAGAGAGAAAGGCATTGAGTGGAAAGGCCTGGGGACCAATGAAACCTTAATTTTAATGGGTCTGTACCAGAGACAGTCCATTTGGCTTCGTCTGTGGCTTCTGCTCTTTTGACCTGGGTGTGGCAGATCTTTGATGTAATGCCAGCTGCCTTCACAGTCATGGGAGTGGAGAGAATCACTATGTAGGGTTCTTTCTAAGTTGGTTTCAGTGCCCCTTTGGTTACTTGTTTAACCAAGGCAGTATCATTGGACTCAGACGGTGGAAACTGATGGTGGACTTGGAGGTCAGTTGAGTCTTTTGGATATTTCAATGAACAGCCTTTAAAGAACTGGAGAGCCTGTAGTGACTTGAGAAAGGAATATCAGAGAGTTTTGCCAACTGCTTGTTTCTGAGCCTGGGAAGCAATGGGGGAAGTCTTCCAAATATAATCTCATAGAGGGTAAATCTCACACTGTATGGGGATTCAGTGAGCTCAGAGCCCAAAGAAAGGAGGTCAATCCATCCTCCATTGGACTCCCATGAGAGTTTGTTAGGGTTGATTTCTTGTTTATTTATTGTTTTTCACCTGCCCAGAATTCTGAGGTCTGCACAATGAAGGTTCTAATCTATGCCTAAATCTTTAACTATTAATTGAGAGGATTTTTGGCTTGAAAGCCTGGCCACTGTTGGATGCCACTGCTAAGGGGAGAACACATTAGGAGGCGAATTCCTGCAGGAGCTTTTTAACTACTATTTGAACAGTTTCGGTCTCGGTACGGAACACTTCTACCCACCTGGAAAAGGTATCTATCAAAACTAGTATGTAAGGCTTTTTATTCTCCCCTGGCAGGCCACATGTTTTTCCTAGAGTATGCTGGAGTGTTGACCTCTTCCAGGGTAAGGATTCTCTGGGATTCATTTGAACACAAACCTGGCATCTGACTGAGACATTTTTTGCTAGGCTGTCCAGTTTAGGTATAACATATCTTAGCCTGAGCAACTTAGAATGTTTTATGGACCCCAGAAGAGTAGCCTGGAGAAGGTCAATTACAAGAGTCCTGCTAGTTGTTTCTTGGGGGAGAAATGATCTTTCCCTTTGGTGGTCTCTATCAACCTGTGGGTTTGAGCTATCCATTTTTTTCTTTTAAAATCCTCTCTGTTTTCTCTTAGTTGTACCATGGCGTCTCAGGCAGCACTGGGTTGGGATATGCCATCAGAATATCAGTAAGCCCCATTGGTCTTAGGGCTGTTTGCTTGGCAGCCAGGTCAGTGATCTCGGTAATGTTGTCCTCAGAAGAGTCATCTTTTTGATGTTCTCAGCAGTGGGGCCATGGAGGATAGCAATTTGTAGCAGAAGCCAAGTAGCCTCTAGGAGGGTCAAGATTTTCTCTGTTTTCAAATTCCTTTGCTCTCTTTCTCTCTCAACCATACCATGGACATGTTCTGTAGTGAAAGCACAGCAAGTGTCTATGTATATGGATGTGGTGGACTTTCCTTTTCCATGGCTGTGAGCCTGAGTCAGAGCTATCCGTTCTGTTCTCTGGGCTGAGGTACCTGGCTTGGGCCCAAATCATTTTGGTTAAAGCAACTATTGCTGCTCCTGTGTACCTGGTTTCATCTTTCATCTTGGGGCAGTCATGGATGAGCTCCTGCAGGTTTCTGTCATCAAGCAAGAGGGTAGCAGGACTTATTATGGTAGTGGGTTTCTCAAACTGGACTCAGAGGCGGTCCAGGAATAGGGCCTGGTACTGGATCACACAGGCATTAATTAGACTGCCAGTGTTCTGGTGTTCTTTGAAGGAAGGCCTCAGGGGCATAGGGTGCTTCTGTAAGTTATAGATCCAAGCCCTAACTTTTTATTAGACTGGTAGTACCCTCCACAGCTCTTAGACAGGTGGTCGATCCTGTGACTACAGGGTCCAATCATTTAGGCAAGCATGTCACAGGACATTTCCATGGCTCCAAAGTTAGGGTTAAAACTCTTTTTGTAGTGTCTTATGTTTTGTGGACAAACAGATGAAAAGCTTTTGAGACATCTGGAAGTGCTAGGGGTGGAACCGAAGTCAGAGCTGTTTTTAAAGCCTCAAATGCCTTTTGTTTAGTCTCAGACTAGATTAGGGGTTCAGTGCCCCACTTTGTGCTGGTGTATAGGTAATCTCTGGCATCCAGAGGCAGCAATACCCAACTGCTCCTAGGAACTCTTGAACCTGTCTCCTAGACTTTGGGGTTGGGTTCTGAAGGATGGCGGCAATCCTACCCTGAGACAGACTCCTTTTGCCTCCCTTCAGCTGGTAGCCAAGATTGGTAGCCTCTGATGTACAAAGCTGGGCTTTCTTAGTAGTTATTCTGTAGACTAAGGTCTCTAATTCTTACAACAGTCCCTTGGTGGCCCTTTTATAATTTATTTTAATTTTAGAGGCTAGGCAGAGGTCATGTACGTATTTTAAGACTATGGTCTAGGACACCAGATAGAAAGGCAGGAGATTAGCATTTAGTGTCTTTAAATCCTTGCAGCAATCTGTTCCAGGTATGTTGCCCACTGCAACCCCCCTCTGGGTCTGTCCATTTAAAAGCAAAAATGGGTTGGCTCACCTCTGCCAATGGCAGACTGAAGAATGCATCCTTCAGTTCCAAGACAGTGTACACCTATTTTTCCAGAAGAATCAGACTCCTGAGAATCAGAGGTTCCAGGTTTCTTCATAAGCAGTAGAGGCATGTTTTTGGGTGATTGGAAAGGCACCAGGATGCCTGTCTCTTCAAGTCAGGCATACAAATTGCAATTTCCCTTTTTGTTTCTAGGGTCATTGGGTATTATTTAATTTGGCCAGGGGTAGCTGAACTGGTTAGTTGAACAGTTGTAAGAACTTGGTGTTGAGCCAGTGCTGGGTTTTGGCCTGTACCCTCAGGAATCTTTGCTGTCAGTCTGAGAGATACTCCAATGGTGTCTTTTGATTGGAGCAGTACTTTCAGCAAGAAGATAACCTTCTGACAGAGGGTAAGATGCTAAAATGTTTCTGGATAGCTTTAAATATGACTGAGTCTAGTCATCAGAGATGGTGACAGTGGCTTTCTGTTTATACAAAAGTTCTTGTCCTAATCAGTTCTCTGTTTTTTAAAGACCCTTTGAGCTATCTCCAGAAACTGGGACCTACTTATACCTTTAATACTTCTAATTTTCATAACTTTTTCTAATATCTGGGGCCAATTGGGTAACAAAATAAATCTTTTTGGCAGCTCTCTTTAATCCTTCTATAAAGGTCCCAGTGAAAAAATTTGAAAGTCTCCTTGGTTAGTGTTGGACAGGAGAGAAATTCCATTCTGCCTAAGGTGCATCCAGCAGTGATTCTCTCCCTACCTCACCTCAGACCACCAGGCCTGGGAGTGGTTTTCTACTTTTTTTTCCAGAGAATGTTTGGATTTGAGTTTTCCAATTATATTCATCATTGGTTGAAAACTTACAAGTAAGTTATGAAAGAGCAAGGAATGGAACTTCCTCCTTTCCCCTTCCCTGGGACTGATTAAAGCAGGCAGGGAACTATTTTCCCCTCCCTGTACACATTCTTATTAGATTGTAGGGGGCCCTGGATGAGGGACTCAACTCCTCCCTGACTTGACACAGGGCCTAGACCCACCTGGGATAACCCAGGACTATGAGCAGGAGTCAAGGGATGAATGAAATGAGTCTTCCAGGAGTGTGACAGGTGGAGGACAGGTGGAGGTCCTCCTTCAACCCCCGGATAACCTGGCAGAGCCCAAACGATTCAGATTTCAAACAAGAGGGCACAAGTCTTGGGGGAGGGTGTTGCACACTACAGAAAGCCACTTGTCAATAAAGGGAAACAAACCTGACAGAATTACACAGAACCACACAGAGACACATAGAGACACACAGTGAAAACAGCCAAGAGTGGCTGCCACACATTCATACACCTGAACAGACAGGGAACTCAGTGACATTTCACATAGATCCTGGACACTAGATCAGAAGCTGTGTTCTACCTCTCTTATGTGTCCAAACAGAAGGTGCCTTAACCAGACTTACCTTCAGAGGTGAGAGACCAGGCCACATTCTAATTTGTTTTCCTTTGGGGTGTAAAGGGTGCTCCAAAACATTGGGCAGCAAATGATTAAAGTGTGTTGTGGGGCCCCGGGACATTGTGCACCACCTAGGAGTCCCCTGTCCATTGCATTCTTCCTTATTCTGAGGGGCTCTGAGGACCCCCACCCTCACCCCTATCTAGAGATCTGGTCTCTGGGGATTTTGGTGGGACCTCCAGAAATGCTGTAGAGTATCCACCAAAGGAGACTTTTCTGACATTGGTTTAAGCCAATAGAAAGTCTTTATTAGCTGGCCAGGGACTTCACTGGGTATTTGGGATCTCAGTGTACAGTGAGGGACTGAATCTTTCTCAGGATGAGATTTTAAGCACAAAAACCCATATTCTGGGTTGACATACTTCAGTTAACAAGAATAGCTACCCAGAAGAAGAGCTATAGAAGCCAAAAAGCAAAGTTAGTAAGAATCTTTCCCAGAACTATGGACTGGGCTAAACTAGGTCTTTGTTTTCATTTTGGCAGGTGGTAATGTCCATGTGCTGAGCTTTACAGCTTGAATAGTACTTCCATCATAGAGCCAGTTGTGTTAAGGTCTGGAGGCCTGTTATAAGGGGAGGGATTTATAGGGAACTCACATTGAGAGTTGAGTGTTCCAAGGTCTTTCACTGTCCTCCTAATGTCTGTCTGTGGATCTTTGTTTTTGTTCCCATCTGCTGCAGGAGGAAGCTTCTCTGTTGATGGTTGAGCAAGGCACTGATCTATCACTATAGCAGAATGTCATTAGGAGTCATTTTATTGCTCATTTTTTTTTTAAAAAAAAAAGAAAAATCAATAGTATTTGGTTTAACCACAGAGTTATCTAGTCTCAGGTTCTTGGTCACTGCAGCACTGTCGAGTATGGGTCCCATCTTGTAAAGTGGGCTTTAAGTCAAGTTAGATATTGGTTGACTACTACCACAAGATTTGTGCCACCTTTGTACTAACATTTCTTACTGGCAGGACTTCATTGTAGGTCACAGGGTTTGTGGCTGGACTGGTGTTTACATTTCTTTTTGGTGGCATGCAGAATACCTTCCTGTATGAAAGACACTAGATCCTAGGGGTGATGGCTCTATGTAGGCACCAGCTTGATTTCTCCATGTTCAGTGAGTTGTGTAGGTGTTGTCTTCAGCAATGGGGTCTTGCCATCAGATTGGGGAAGGCAACCTATTGTCTTGGTATCAGCCTGGGTTGTTTGGAGATGCCCATGGGACCCCATTGGCCATGAAAACAATTTAATATAATCCAATACTGGTACCAGAAGCTTTATTTGGTGACAATAGGTATCTAGTGTGGCTTTGTATTCCCTACTATTTGCAATTTCATTTCAATAGCCTTTGACTTAGTCAGGGTTTCTATTCCTGCACAAACATAATGACCAAGAAGCAAGTTGGGGAGGAGAGGGTTTATTCAGCTTGCACTTCTAATTGCTGTTCATCACCAAAGGAAGTCAGGACTGGAACTCAAGCATTTCAAGGAACAGGAGTTGATGCAGAGGCCATGGAGGGATATAACTTACTGGCTTGCTTCTCCTGGCTTGCTCAGCTGGCTTTCTTATAGAACCCAAGACTACCAGCCCAGGGATGGTACCACTCACAAGGGGCCCTCCCCCCTTGAGCACTAATTGAGAAAATGCCTTACCTCTGGATCTCATGGAGGCATTTTCTCAACTGAAGCTCCTTTCTCTGTGATAACTCCAGCTTGTGTCAAGTTGACACACAAAACCAGCCAGTACAGCCTTCATATATGTATTTATTTTAGGAAGTTTCTACTGTATTAGGTTTCCATACTACCACTTAAATGTTCCCTAATTTTAGTTTTCTCTCCCCATATTCCTTCCCTCGTCCCCCTCTTCCCTCCCACTCCCAACTTGATGCCCCTGTTCCAGCCCTGCTCACATCCACTCACAATTATCTATTCTATTTTCCTTTCCTAATAAGATATATAGCCCTTTTCTCTATACCTAACCTCTGTGGTTTTACAGATTGTAGCTTGGCTATCATTTTGACTTAACTGGTAATATTCACATATAAGTGAACATATACCATATTTGTCTTTTATGCGTATTTGTCTTTCTGTGATACCTTCCCCCAGGAAGATGTTTTTAGTTCCATCCATATACTTGTGAATTCCATTTTTAAACAGCTGGGTAACACTCCTGTTATTGTGTAAATATATCACATTTTCTTTATCCATTCTTCTATTGAGGGAAATTTAGGTTGTTTTCAGTTTCTGGGTATTATGAATACAGAAGCAATGAACATGGTTGAGAGAGTGTCTCTGTGGTAGGATGAAGCACCGTGTGTGTGTGTGTGTGTGTGTGTGTGTGTGTGTGTGTGTATCTCCATCCAAGAGTGGTATAGCTATAGCTATATCTTGAGGTAGATTGATTCCTATTATCCTGAGGAATTACTGCTACACTGATTTACCTAGTGGCTCCCACCAACAATGACTTAGTGTTCCCCTTATTCATATTCTCATCAGGAGGAACTGTCATTTGTTTTCATCTTAGGCCATTCTGACAGGTGAAAGATGAACTCTCAAAGTAGTCTATGGTTAATGGACATTTCTTAAAGTGTTTCTCAGCATTTGAATTTCCACTATTGAGAATTCTCTGATCAGATCTGTACTGTATTTTTAATTTGTTTATTTTCTTGATATCTATGTTTTTGAGTTCTTTATATATTTTGGATATTATCCCTGTATTTGATGTGTAGTTGCTAAAAAATTTCCCATTCTGAAGGCTATTGATTTGTCTGAATGACATTGTCCTTTGCTTTACAGAAGCTTTTCAGTTTTGAGGTCCCATTTTCTTTAATTGTGGATCTTAGTGTCTGTACAGTCACTGTTCTGTTCAGCAAGTCCTCTTCAGTCCCAGATGGAGGAATTGGAAAAGGGACTGAAGGAACTGAGGGACTTTGCAGCCCCATGGAGAGAGCAACAGTGGCAACTGGCCTGACCCCTCCATGCTCCCAGAGACTGAATCACCAACCAAGTAATACACATGGAGGGACCCATGGTGCTGGCCACATATGTAGCAGAGAAGGGTTTTGTTAGACATCAGGGGGAGGAGAGGCCTTTGGGCCTGAGGGTGTTAGATCCCCCAGTACAGGAGAATGTCAAGGAGGGAAGATGAGAGTGGGTGGGTAGGTGGGTGGGGGAATACCCCCATAGTGGCAGAGGAGGGGGGGAGGGAATAGAGAGGTTCCAAAGGGGAGATCTGGAAAGGGGGAAACATTTGAAATGTAAATAAAGTATGAAAAAAAAAATAAAGTCCTCTTCTATGCCAATGAGTTCAAGGCTATTCCTTACTTTCTCTTTTATCAGGTTCAGTGAACTTGGTTTTACACTGACATCTTTAATCTATTTGGAGTTGAGTTTCATGCAGTGTGTGATTCTTTTACATGAAGCCATCTAGCTATCTGACCAGCACCATTTGTTGAAGATGCTTTTTTTCTCCATTATGTATTTCTGGATTCTTTATAAAAAAAATCAGATGTCTATAGGCCTATAGACTTATTTTTGAATCTTCAATTCAATTTCATTGATCAATATGTCTATTTTATGCCAATACAATGCTTCTTTTATTACTATAACTTTGTAGTGCAACTTAAAATCAGGGATGATAACAACTCCAACAATTCTCTTATTATTCAGGATTTTCTTTAGCTATCTTTGGCTTTTTTATATGTCCATATGAAGCTGAAAAGTAGTAATTCATACTGTATTGAGTAGATACAGAGAGACTTGGTAAACTTATATTTTTCCTGGTTTCAGGGGAATGACTTTGAACTCTCCATTTAATCTTATGTTAGCCATGGACTTTCTCTACATTTCCTTTATTATGTTTAGGCATGTCCCTTGTATCCCTGATCTCTCCAGGATTTTTTTTCATGAAGGGTGTTGGATTTTGTCAATGGCCATTTCTGCAGGATCCTGTGGTTTTTGTATTTCAGTCTGTTTATATGGTGGACTACATTTATTGATTTGCATATGCTGAACCATCCCCGCATCTCTGGGGTGAAACCTACTTGGTCATGGTGGTAGATGATCTTAATGTGCTCTTGGATTTGGTTTATAAGTATTTTATTGATTATTTTTTGGATCTGTGTTCGTTCATAAGGAAAATTGGTCTGTAATTTTCTTTTTTTGTTGGGGTCTTTATGTGGTTTTGGTATCAGGGTAACTGTGGTGCTTTGTTTCTATTCTGTGAAACAATTTGAGGAGTATCGATGTTCACTCTTCCTTGAAAGGTTTCTGAAATTCTCTGCAAAATCATTTCGCCCTGGGCTTTTTGGTAGGGATACTTTATTATTGCTTCTATTTCACTAGAAGTTATAGGTCTGTGTAAATTGCTGATATTATCTTAATTTCACTTTTGTAAATGGTAATATTGAGAAAATTATCCGTTTCTTTTAGATTTTACAATTTGCTAGAGTCCAGGTTTTAAAGTATGTCTTTATGATGATTATCTGTATTTCCGTGGTATCTGTTGTTATTTCCCCCTCTCATTTACGATTTTGTTAATTTCAATAGTCTCTCTCTGCCTTTAGTTAATTTTGGATAAGAATTTGCCAGTTTCTCAAAGAAACTACTGTTTGTTTCATTCTGTCTATTTTTCTTGTTTCTATATTATTGATTTCAGCCCTGCATTTGATTATTTCTTGCTGCCTATTCCTTTTTGTCCTTATGGTTACTTCTTTTTGTTTGAGAGATTTCTGGTATGCTGTTACTTTACTAGTATGAAATCTCTCCAATTTTGTAATGTTGGCACTTAGTGCTATGAATTTGTCTCTTAGAACCACCTTCATTATGTCCTATCAATTTGGGAATGTTGTCTATTCATTTCTTTTAATTCTAGAAAGTCTTTAATTTCTTAATTTCTGTCTTGACTCATTTTTCATTCAATAGTGAGTTATTCAGTGTCCATGAATTTGTAAACTTTCTGCTGTTTTTGTTGTTGTTTATATACAGCTTTAATCCATGCTTGTCTGATAGGATGATAAAAGTCATTTCAATTTTCTTGTATCTGTTGAGACTTGCTTTGTGTCTGGGTATGTGGTCAATTTTGAAGAAAGTTCCATGAGGTACTGAGAAGAAGGTATATTCATTTGTGTGTTGGTGAAATGTTCTGTAAATATCTGTTAGGTCCATTTGGTTTATAATGTCAGTCAGATACAACATTACTCTGCTTAGTTTTTGTCTGTTTGACCTGTGCTTTGGTGAGAACAGGTTATTGAAGTCTCCCATAATCAATGTTTGAAAGTCAATATGTTGTTTAAGTTGTAGTAGTGTTTTTTATCCAAATGCTTATGCCTCTGTGTTTGGGGCATAGATGTTAAGAATTGAAATGTCCTCTTGGTGGATTTTTTTCCTTTGATGAGTATGTAGTGGTTTTTCCTATCTCTTTTGATTAGTTTTGGTATGATGTCTATTTTTTCAGATATTAAAATAGCTCACCAGCTTGCTTCTCATGTCCATTTGATTAGAATATCTTATTTTTCATCCTTTTATCCTGACTTGATGTCTATCCTTGATCTTAAGGTGTGTTTCTTGATGCAGCAGAAGGATGGATCCTGGTTTTGCATCTGTTTTGCTTGTCTGTGTCTTTTTATCAGGGGATTGAGACCATTGATGTTTGGAGAGATCAATGAGCAGTGTTTGTTAATTCCTGCTATTTTGTTGTTGTTGTTATTGTTGTTGTTGTTGTGGTGGTGGTATGTGTGTGTGTGTTTCTCCTCTTTTGATTTGCTGGTCTAGGATTATTTATTCCTGGGTGTAGTTAATTACTTCCTGTTAAATTTTACCTTCTAGTGCCTTCTGTTGAGTTGGATTTGTAGATAGATAGTGCTTAAATTTGGTTTTATTGTGAAACGCTTTGCTTTCTCCATCTATTGAGATTGAAACTTTTGCTGGATACAGTAATTGAAATGGAAACTTCAGTTATGTCAAATGATGGTTTGCTGAGAGACACAGATGAAAGGATGTTTTACTAAAGTACACACATGAAAGAATTTTTTTCCTGAAGCAGACACGGGTGAAATGTTTTGCTATAGCAGAAGACATGTGAAAGGACATGTGATGTTTAGAAGGAATGTAAATATGACCCCACAGACATTGGAATCTAGAGCATTGGTTTGCCTTGCTCCACCTCACTATTCTTTGCTGACAGCACACATGTATTGGTTCACCTTACATTGTGTTGTTGAGTTTCGCTTGTGGTGATGTCATAGAGAGAAACTTACCAAAGAACTCATGAAGTTCCTGCAGTTTCTTGCCTGGTGAACTAGGGCTGGTTGGTGAGCCTCACAGTTTCTACTGGATTGACCTGCCCTTGCTGATTACTGTGTGGTGTCTGCTGAATGGACTGGTCTGAAGCTGCTGATTCATAAGTAGTGATTGATGAATAGACTGACCTGCTGCTGTTGACTTGTTTGTGTTTTGCTAAAGGACTGGACTGTTGAGATTCTGACAATGGAGATTGGACTTGCCCCCAAAGAACTATTTCTAAATAGGTCTACTTCCCTTCTGTCTGAATAACATTTCTCTTTTACTACCTCTGGTGGGTAGTGGGCTAGAGGAGAGGTTGAACCCTTATTAACACAGGTTGAGAAATATATATGCTTACAAGTAATCTTGACTTGGATCTGTGAACATCTGTCCAGACCCTTCTTGCTTTTAGAATCTTGAAAGTCAAGTTTAATTCTTACATGTCTGCCTTTATATGTTACTTAGTCCTTTTCCCTTGCAGCTTTTAATATTCGTGTGTGTGTGTGTGTGTGTGTGTGTGTGTGCGCGCGCGCGCATGTGTGCATGCAAGAGTATATGTGTGTTCTATAAGTTTTGTGTTTTGATTATTATGTGTTGTGGGGGAATTTCTTTTCTCATCTAGTCTATTTGGTGCTATAGTTCTATATGCTTCTTGTACCTTTATAGGCATATTTTTCTTTAGGGTACAGAAATTTTCTATTTTATTGAAAATATTTTATGTGCCTTTGACCTGGGTTTGTTCTCTTTCCCCTATTCTCATTATTCTTAGATTTGGTCTTTTCATAGTGACCCAGATTTCCTGGATGTTTTGTGCCTGGATATTATTTTTTAGCTTTCCTGTTTTCTTGAACTGAAATTTCTATCCATTCTATTTTGTCTTCAATGACTTATATTCTCTTTTACATATTATGTAGTCTGTTATGAAGCTTACCTTTGAGTTTTCCTTTGATTTCCTAAATTTTGCATTTCCTATTTTATCTCAATTTGTGTTTTTGTTAGTGATTCGATTTCTCCTTTCATGTCTTTTTTCTTAATTTAACTGTTTTCTTAATTTCATCACAATATGTTTTCATAGGTTTCATTGATAGATTTGTTCAGTTCCTATATGAGGTCTTTGAACATTCATAATAGCCATTTAGAAATCCTTGACTTGTGCTTCAGCTATGTTATATTTCTCAGGGCCTCCTATAGTAGCATTGCTGGGTTTTGCTAGAGACATAGTATCTTCGTTGCTATTGACTGTGTTTTTCATTTGTGTCTATGCATCTGGGTTTGGGATGATGGTGATTTTAGGTGCTGATATCTGGTCTTGTCTTTGTTGATTGGGTGTTCTGTTGCCTTCTCTGGATCTTGGGGACATGTGATGGCTGTGAGTGGTCTGGCAGGGAATGCTTCTGAGTCTCTGCTGCTTTTGACCACTGGGGGGGGGGTCTAGTATAGAATTTATTTTTAGGTATTGGGAGCTGACACAAAGGAATGGGGATGGGCTAGAAGAGGGAAGATAGTGAAAAAGTCCACAGAAAGGAAAACTGACTCTTCTGTGTGATTTGACAGTCTCTAGGGAGTGGACTCTGAGAAAATGGACAGGTTCTTGCATGTTGTCTGTTACAAGGTTAGGGATGCAACTGGTGGACTGGAATTGGAAGGCAGGAATTTAAGTGAAGATCACCTACCTGATTCTCAGGCCCAAGGGTGCCAAGAGATTCTTTGGAGCTTCCAAGGAGTGGAGGTTGGGAGAATGGACAGGCAACCACCAGTGGTCTGCTTCATGGCTTGGGACAAGACTGGGAAACTTGATATAGAGGATAGCAAGGACAGTACATATTGCCTACTTGATTCCTAGGCCTGTACAACCAGTGAGCTTTCGGGAAGAAGAATGACTCTGGGTGTTAGTGGTGGAGACAATTGGATGGGGTAAGGGAGGAAGGCTAAAGGAGATCGTCTGTGGAGCCCTCTGGGAGTTGAGACAGAGAGGAAGGGGAAGCCCCAGCAGGTGTGCTGCTATAGAGCTGAGAATAAGACTGGAGAATTGCAGTTGGAGGACAGGAAGGAGAATCAAAAATTTTCTATTCTGACAAGTTCAAGTGTCTAGCATGGCTCCAGGGAGGGACTGACTGGGGTGGTGGGTGAATGAAGAAAAAGACAGACACAGACAGACAGATACATAAACAGAAAGCTGGGATCAGATAATCTGGCCTTGGACTGAGGGAACAATGCAGCACAGTGGAAGCTCAGTGTGTTTATTATATAGAGCTGAACAGAGAGGTAGGGTTATTGCATAAAGATGAAGAAGAGGGCAGAATTATTATATAAGATAAACAAGGATGGGGTTTATGCCCCAAACTATGGGGGGGGGGCATTTTTCATTCCAAATACCATAGCTCTTTTTCTCTTGTACCTTATTTGTTTAATTTGGAACACCAGCCCATGGGATGGTGCTGCCCACAATTTGGGTGGATAAATAACCATTCTGGTGGGAATAAGGATATTCTAAAGGGATACTTCCATCCCTCCCTTTATATGTCAGACTAGGAAATAATAGATGCCAATGCATTTGAATTCCCCATGAGTTTGATGCTGAGAGAAGGAAAAGGCACCCTGGTGTCCAATAGAGAGGAACTAATCTAGAAAAAGATATCATGAAAAATTGTCAGACTACCTTCTAGGAGAGATGGTGATAGGCAGAACACTTGACTACACTTCATAGTTATATACCTTTTGACCTCTATACCTAAACCTCATGTCAAGACCCCAATGGACTTGCAGGGTGGTAGGGGTATCCCTGACTTCTTTGTTCTTCTCAAAGTGACCATTTTAAATAAATCTTTTTTTCTGCTATTTTTTGTTGGTTTTTTAATTGGCCTACTGTAGTAGGGTGTAGATGGGTGGCTTAGCCAGGGTCCAGGCTATGAATCTGGGTACTCTGGTAACAATTTTGTTGAACCACAGTCAGGAGAAAAGGCACATGTTTTAGTGTCAGCCATTTCTAGTAAGTTGACCTTGGTGGAGAGGAAAAATTGAACAGTACCACATAGCAGTTGAAATCACTTTATTTCATGGACGTGTGTGTGTATGTGTGTGTGTGTAAATGCAAATGTAAATGCATGAATGTCACAGCATATGTGTATAGGTCAGAGTCCAACTTTTCAAGAGACCTTCCACCTTGTTATGAGGCAGGGGCTCTTGTCACTTTTGCTGCTGCACTGCATATATTACAGGTCCATGTGTGTTCAGCTGATTCCCCTGTCTCTACTTCCCATATCACTGTAGGAGTTCTGGAATTACAATGCATGCCATTGCATGTATTTTTTTACATGGGTTCTTAGAATCTAATTCAGCTTGTCAGACTTGCACAGAAAGCACTCTTCCCCACTGAGCCTTGGCCCATATATCTCAATCTTGGGTTAAATATGCCTGTGTGTGAAATATCTGTATCTACATGTACGTCTTTATCTATATTATAAACAGAACCACAAGTAGTACCAAAGGTTAGAAAACATTCAGTATGTGTCAGATGACCATGAATAAGACCAAGGGGGACTCCCCTTTTCTGAAGAGAAGTGGAGGGGGGCAATGGAGGGAGGGATTTGTAAGGGTGGGACCAAGAGGAGAGGAGGAGGGGCTGTGATATGGATGTAAAGTGAATTAAAAAACTATTAGAAAAAAAGAAACATTTCTTAGTAACTTCTTAGCTTTAGTTACTTTTGGAAGGGTGGGCACACCTGACTCCATTGACTACTTGGCTTCAGCTGAACCCAGCTCTCCCACCACAGCCAGCCCTGGATACCCCAACACACCAGAAAAGGAAGACTCAGACTAAAATCACTTATCAAGAGGATGATAGAAGATTTTAAGAAGGAAATAAATAACTCCCTTAAAGAAATAAAAGAGAACACAGGTAAACAACTGGAAGCCCTTAAAGAGGACACACAAAAATCCCTTGAAGAATTACAGGAAAACACAATCAATCAAATGAACAAAACCATTCAGGAATTAAAAACAGAAATAGAAACAATAAAGAAATCACAAAGGGAGACAACCCTGGAATTAGAGATCATAGGATAGAAATCAGGAGTCATAGATGCAAACATCACCAACAGAATACAAGAGATGGAAGAGAGAATCTCAGGTGCGGAAGATACCATAGAAAACATGGACACAACAGTCAAAGAAAACACAAAATGCAAAAAGCTCCTAACCCAAAACATCCAAGATATCCAGGATGCAATGAGAAGACAGAACCTGAGGATAATAGGTATAGAAGAGAGTGAAGACTCCCAACTTAAAGGACCAGTAAATATCTTCAACAAAATTATAGAAGAATACTTCCCTAACCTAAAGAAAGAGATGAACATAAATATACAAGAAGCCTACAGAATGCCAAATAGACTGGACCAGAAAAGAAATTCCTCCCGTCACATTAGAGTCAAAACACCAAATACACAAAACAAGGAAAGAATATTAAAAGCAGTAAGGGAAAAGGGGCAAGTAACATATAAAAGCAGAGCTATCAGAATTACACCAGATTCTCACCAGAGACTATGAAAGCTAGAAGATCCTGGGCAGAGCTCATACAGACTCTAAAAGAACACAAATGCCAGCCCAGGCTGCTATACCCAACAAAACTCTCAATAATCATAGACGGTGAAACCAAAATATTCTATGACAAATCCAAATTTGCACAGTATGTTTCCACAAACCCAGCCCTACAAAGAATAATACATGGGAAATGCCAATGCAAAGAGGGAAACTACACTCAAGAAAAAGAAAGAAAGTAATATTTCAACAAACTCAAAAGAAGATAGCCACACAAACAATATAAACAACATCAAAAATAACAGGAAATAACAATCACTATTCTTTAATATCTCTTAACATCAATGGTCTCAACTCCCCAATAAAAAGATATAGACTGACAGACTGGATCCATAAACAGGACCCAGCATTTTGCTGCATCCAGGAAAAGCACCTCCATATTAAAGACAAACACTACCTCAGAGTAAAGGGCAGGAAAACAATTTTCCAAGCAAATGGCCCCAAGAAACAGGCTGGAGTAGCCATTCTAATACCAGATAAAATTGACTTTCAACCAAAATTCATCAAAAAGGATGAGGAATGACACTTCCTACTCATCAAAGGAAAAATCTACCAAGAAGAACTCCCAATTCTGAACATCTATGCCCCGAATGCAAGAGCTCCCACTTTCATAAAAAAAAAAAAAACTCTACTAAAGCTCAAAGCACACATTGCACCTCACATAATAATAGTGGGAGACTTCAACACCCCACTATCAACAATGGACAGATCTTGGAAACATAAACTAAACAGAGACACAGTGAAACTAACAAAAGCTATTATGAACCAAATACATTTAACATATATCTATAGGACATTTCATCCTATATCAAAAGCATATACCTTCTTCTCAGCACCTCATGGTACCTTCTCCAAAATTGATCATATAATTGGTGACAAAACAAACCACAACAGATATAAGAAGATTGAAATAATCCCATGCCTCCTATCAGATCACCACGGATTAAGGTTGGTCTTCAGTGGCAACAACAACAACAGAAAGCCCACATACACATGGAAGCTGAAAAATGCACTGCTTAATGATAAGTTGGTCAAGGAAGCAATAAAGAAGGAAATTAAAGACTTCCTAGAATTCAATGAAAATGAAAGTACAACTTACCCAAACCTATGGGACACAATGAAAGCAGTGTTAAGAGGAAAACACGTAGCTCTGAATGCCTCCAAAAAGAAACTGGAGAGAACATACACTAACAGCTTAACAGCACATCCGAAAGTTCTAGAACAAAAAGAAGCTAATACACCCAAGAGGAGTAGAAGGCAGGAAATAATCAAATTAAGGGCTGAAATCAACCAAGTGGAAACTAAAAGAACTGTACAAAGAATCAACAAAACCAAGAGCTGGTTCTTTGAGAACATCAACAAGATAGATAAACCCTTAGCCAGACTAACCAGAGGGCACAGAGACAGTATCCAAATTAACAAAATTAGAAATGAAAACGGAGATATAACAACAGACTCTGAGGAAATTAAAAAAATCATCAGATCCTACTACAAAAGCCTATATGCAACAAAATTGGAAAATCTGGAGGCAATGGACAAGTTTCTAGACAGATACCAATTACCAAAGTTAAATCAGGATCAGATAAACCATCTAAACAGTCCCATAACTCCTAAAGAAATAGAAGCAGTCATTAAAAGTCTCCCAACCAAAAAAAGCCCAGGACCAGATGGGTTCAGTGCAGAATTCTATCAGACCTTCAAAGAAGACCTAATACCAATACTCTTCAAGCTATTTCATAAAATAGAAACAGAAGGAACACTACCCAGTTCATTCTATGAGGCCACAGTTACACTGATACCAAAGCCCCACAAAGACCCAACAATAAAAGAAAACTTCAGACCAATTTCCCTTATGAATATCAATGCAAAAATACTCAATAAAATTCTTGCAAACCGAATCCAAGAACACATCAAGACAATCATTCACCATGATCAAGTAGGCTTCATCTCAGGGATGCAGGGATGGTTCAATATCCGGAAATCCATCAATGTAATCCACTACATAAACAAACTCAAAGAAAAAAACCACATGGTCATCTCGATAGATGCTGAAAAAGCATTTGACAACATTCAACATCCCTTCATGATAAAAGTCTTGGAAAGAACAGGAATTCAAGGAGCATACCTAAACTTAGTAAAAGCAATATACAGCAAACCAGTGGCCAACATCAAACTAAATGGAGAGAAACTTGAAGCAATCCCACTAAAATCAGGGACTAGACAAGGCTGCCCTCTCTCTCCCTATCTATTCAACATAGTACTTGAAGTTCTAGCTAGAGCAATCAGGCAACAAAAGGAAATCAAAGGGATACAAATTGGAAAGGAGGAAATCAAAATATCACTATTTGCAGATGATATGATGGTATACTTAAGTGACCTGAAAAACTCCACCAGAGATCTGCTACAACTGAGAAACAACTTCAGCAAAGTGGCCGGATACAAAATTAACTCAAGCAAATCAGTAGCCTTCCTATACTTGAAGGATAAACAGGCTGAGAAAGAAATTAGGAAAATGACACCCTTCACAATAGTCACAAACAATATAAAATATCTTGGTGTGACTCTAATCAAACAAGTGAAAGATATGTATGACAAGAACTTCAAGTCTCTGAAGAGAGAAATCGAAGAAGACCTCAGAAGATGGAAAGATCTCCCATGCTCATGGATCGGCAGGATTAACATAGTTAAAATGGCCATCCTGCCGAAAGCAATATACAGATTCAGTGCTATCCCCATCAAAATCCCAACTCAATTCTTTGTAGACCTAGAAAGAGCAATTCTCAAATTCATATGGAATAACAAAAAACCCAGGATAGCAAAAACTATCCTCAACAATAAAAGGTCTTCTGGGGGAATCAGCCTCCCTGACCTCAAGCTGTACTACAGAGCAGTAGTGATAAAAACTGCATGGTATTGGTACAGTGGCAGGCAGGTTGATCAATGGAATAGAATCAAAGACCCAGAAATGAATCCACACACATATGGTCACTTGATCTTCGACAAAGGAGCTAAAACCATTCAGTGGAAAAAAGACAGCATCTTCAACAAATGGTGCTGGATCAACTGGCGTTCTACATGTAGAAGATTGCAAATTGATCCATTCCTATCTCCCTGCACAAAGCTCAAGTCCAAGTGGATCATGGACCTTCACATAAAACCAGATACACTGAATCTAATAGAAGAGAAAGTAGGGAAGAGTCTCGAACCTTGGGCACAGGGGAAATGTTCTTGAACAGAACACCAATGGCTTGTGCTCTAAGGTCAAGAATTGACAGATGGGACCTCATAAAATTACAAAGCTTCTGTAAGGGAAAGGACACTGTAATTAGGGCAAAACGGCAACCTACAGATTGGGAAAAGATCTTTACCAATCCTACATCTGATAGAGGGCTAATATCCAATGTATACAAAGAACTCAAGAAGCTAGACTCCAGAGATCCAAATAACCCTATCAAAAAATGGGGAAGTGAGCTAAACAGAGAATTCTCAACTGAGGAAACTCGAATGGCCGAGAAGCACCTAAAGAAATGTTCAACATCCTTAGTCATCAGGAAAATGCAAATACAAACAACCCTGAGATTCCACCTCACCACACCAGTCAGAATGGCTAAAATCAAAAACTCAGGTGACAGCAGATGTTGGAGAGGATGTGGAGAAAGAGGAACATTCCTCCATTGCTGGTGGGAATGCAAGTTGATACAACCTCTCTGGAAATCAGTTTGGCGGACCCTCAGAAAATTGGACATACTACTACCTGAGGACCCAGCTATTCCACTCCTGGGCATATACCCAGAAGATGCTCCAACATGTAATAAAGACACATGTTCCACTATGTTCATAGCAGCCATATTTATAATAGCCAGAAGCTGGAAACAACCCAGATGTCCCTCCACAGAGGAATGGATACAGAAAATGTGGTACATTTACACAATGGAATACTACTCAGCTATTAAAAACAATGACTTCATGAAATTCGTAGACAAATGGATGGATCTTGAAAACATCATTCTGAGCCAGGTAACGCAGTCACAAAAGAATGAACATGGTATGTACTCACTGTTAAGTGGTTATTAGCCTAAAAGTTTGAAATACCCAAGAGTCACTTTGCAGGAACAGTAGTACTGAGTGTGAGGTCCCAGATGGAGGGCTTGGAGAAAGGACTGAAGGAGCTGAGGGAGTGTGCAGCCCCAGGGAGGTAGCAACACTGGCAACTGGCCTGACTCCCATACTTCTGGAGACTGATCCACCAACTAAAGAATTCACATGGAGGGACCCATAGTGCTGGCCACAAAGACTGCAGAGGAGGGTCTTGTTACCTGTCAGGGGGGGGAGAGGCCCTTGGGCCTGAGGGTGTTATATCCCCCAGTATAGGAGAATGACAAGGAGGGAAGAAGAGAGTGGGTGGGGGCGGGGGCGTATGGGGGAATGGGTTGGAGAATATCCCCATGGTGTCAGGGGGAGGGCAGAGGGAATGGGGAGGTTCCAAAGGGGAGATCTGGAAAGGGGGAAACATTTGAAATGTAAATAAAATATGAAAAGAAAAAAAAAAGAAAAAAAACCATTTTTCTTAAGTAGATAAAAGCTTGATAAAATCAGCAGAAAATATATTAATTATCTTAATATAACATAAAATTTTGATAATTTTATAATACACATGCCCGATTTATTTACAACAAAACATATTATCTACTAGCATTTATTCTAATAGCAAAATTAGTTCACCATTTTATATGTGTACAGTCATAATAAAAACTTCATGTTTATCATTTGCATACTAAGAATATTACTGAAGAACCAAGCCATGGCAAGGATCCTACAGCATATTTAGAGTTATTTGAT
The DNA here is from genome assembly GCA_019843965.1 of Rhynchomys soricoides. Classification (NCBI taxonomy): domain Eukaryota; kingdom Metazoa; phylum Chordata; class Mammalia; order Rodentia; family Muridae; genus Rhynchomys; species Rhynchomys soricoides. Next base: position 2,470,538 of record JADRCH010007469.1, read on the forward strand.
CAACATAAACTATTTTTTGTTGTTTCTTTTTCTGACAGAATTATTAAAAAGTTTACAAAATTTCATTTCTTTCTAGAATATATTTTAGAAGAAAATCCTTATCAAAACCTATCTAACAATTTGACAACAGTTATAATAATAAATCTTTTATGATTCAATGAATGATTTTTTACATAAATAAAGCATATTTTTAGTAAAATACTTTTTAAAATCAGATATCTCTTCTAAATCCTGTAACAAGATTTTAAAAATAAGTCCCAGTTTCCAGAATTAACAGTTAAAAGTGCTGGGCCCAAAACATTTCACCAGGAAGGAAACTCAAAAAGAATTCACTTAGTTATCATTCTTTCCAGGTATCATTCTTCCTGCTGTGTCATGGTTGGTGGGGAGCCCACACTTGAGCTTGAATAAAGAGACCCTAATATAATTATCATTGGATTCCAGTCTTTGGTGGTCTTTGGGGGTTCATGAACCTTTCCTGATACAAACGAGGCAGTAAGCTGCTGAGACTACAATTACATCAGGTGAATAAAAGATACATTTACATCTTTGTGTGTGTGTGTGTGTGTGTGTGTGTGTGTGTGTGTGTGTGTGTGTGTTAAAAGCCTGCTAGCTCAGAAAGGCAGAGAAAGCACCTGACTTCCTACTCCACCAAAGTCCCAGAAGAAAAAAGCTCTTTCTCCTTGTCCACACTGTCTTAAATACCTTCAACTCAAAGATCCTCCTTTGTCTTTCCTGAGTTTTCTTATGTTCACTCCCTGGTCAACTGGTTGCTTGCTCCACCTTTTGGCCTATTGTTGACTTAATTTAGCTCTTGTTTACAGAAAACTCTTGGGTTAAAGATGTGTTTTAGGGCTAAGCCACACCGCAACTACTAGTTTACAGTAAACAAAAAGGTCTTCGATAAAAGGTGTGGGCTAGGACTGAGCCAAACTACAACAAGAAACAGATGTTTCCAGTTCACAATCGTGGTTTTTCACTGTGGTTAAATATCCTGCAACAGTTGTGCTTTTAAAAAATTTCTGTTTTGTTTGTTTTATCTGCTGGTCTGTTTCTTTTCTGAAGATAGAGAGAAATAAAGGAAATGGAATCTGGGACTTTGGGTGGATGGGTAACTGGGGAGAATCTGGGAGGAATTGGGGGAGGAAGAACTGTGATCAGAATATATTATATTAAAGCTTAATATATCTCTATCTCTATCTCTATATCTATCTATCTATACACACACACACATACATGAAACAAACAAGAAAAATAAAATAAGCTGTATTTTCAAAACTTTGGGGGGAAAAGGTTTTACTACAAGTTGAAGAAGGCAATGAGGAAAACTTGTCAAGAAGAGAAGTTGTAATGGTTACTTTTCTGTTAACTCAGTTAAGGCTGTGCTTAAGTTGCTGGATAAATACTATCCTGTTTTTGTGAAGACATCTTGTAAATGTGGTAAAAAATTTTTCACATGACTTTAAATAAAAATTACCTACCTGATAAGCTGAGTGGGCCCTTATCCAATTAACAGAAGTCCTAAAGAACAAACAAGCTTCCCTTGATAGAAATTCTACCTGTGTATTAATATCAGCTCTTGTCCTATAAACTTCAAGTGTGTCTAATCTGCCCTTATAATTGTGCAGTCCAATTATATCATATAATTTAAAATAAGCAGACAAAAATGACTTATCTAACTATATGGGTCTTTGTCACTAATTGCCATACCCTGGATACAATGCGAACACAAAGAATAGCAACGATGGCTGAGGTGGAGGCTGATAGAAGACATTTGCTTATCAAATGTGATGATTAATGTTCCTCATGAACTGGACAGTATCTAGACCTCTAGGCATATCTGGAAAGAGTTACTAGACAGGGCTAATTAGATAGGAAGACTCACCCTCAATGTGGGCAGTATCATTTAATGGTCTAGAGCAGTGGTTTCTCAGCCCTCCTAATGCTGTGACACTTTAATACAATTCCTCATGCTGTGGTGACCCCAACCATAAAACTATTTTCATTGCTACTTTATAACTGTAATTTTGCTACTGTTAGCAATTGTAGTGTGAATATCTGTGCTTTCTGATGGTGTTAGGTGATCCCTGTGAGAAGGTCATTCAATGCCCAAAGAGGACATGACTTATAGGTTGAGTAACCTCTGATCTACATGCATGTTCATGGTATTTGCTGTGTTGAAACAAGCTCTTGTTGTAACCATGAGTTCTCATTAACTCCTTTCCTTAGCTGGGATATAAAGGTCAAGTTTATTTCTTGCTTTTATTTATAAGAGTGAGGCTCTTCTCTGATAGTATCCCCAGATATAAGCAGCCTGTAGGGGAGTGTCGTATCTTGTAGGAATGGCCAGCCACACTGAAATGTAACTGAAAAGTTAGGGCTTGGCAAAGACATGGCTGCTGGGTTTTAGCAATGTGGGATTTCAGCTTCAGCCTAGCAACATCCCTTTAAGCAGGCTCAACAGCTGTGGCCAGCAGTCAGCTATGTTCCCTTCAATCAGAAACACTGATTCATCCTATACTAGGCACAGCCTGACGCAGTCTAGTAGCTATTGGTTAGCTAACCTTGGGAATCCTGACTACTTCCTTGTTCCTTTTATGGTTCAGCTTACAGAGGACAGGAGTTCATTGGCATACAGTTTCCCATGGATGACAAGGGTATTCACATTGAATGAAGTCCTCACAAAGAATGGTTTTTAGCGCTTAACATACCTGTTTTATTGATGTGGCCTCATTAACAGCCGAGTCTGTGTGTCTCTGCCGCACTTCCTCTAACCTATTGGAGCATATATCTAATATGTACCTGTCTTGGCAGTTTATGTGCTCATTGAATCTTAAATTGGAAATAATCTGTATCTGCTACAGGCCATCACTTCTGCAAACATGTTTTGAAGCTCTTTGAAAGGAATAACCTGGTTATCATCTAAATGGCATTCTAGTAAAGTGTAAAGTGTTCCGAACTGTGCTGTTATGACCAAAGAATAAGGCGAGACATTTCCTGCTGTCTTTATTTTATCTGATAATGTAAACTCAGAAGACCGTAATTTGGGATGTGCTTATTTGCAGTATGAGTGATTTAACCTAGAGCTCTTCCTTTACTGAGAAAGTGTTACTGGAAACTGCATCATAAAGAGATGATAAGAGCAGGTCTTCTTTTCAATAGGAAATAATCACAATTCCATTTGAGATAAACATTTGGCATTCTATGTGAAAGGCCCTCTAAAGGGACAAACGATGTATATTACGTATGTCACTCTCATGAATATGCTGTGTCACAGAGATATAGGGGTTGCATATTTTGGGTCCCCTGGTGTAAATATCACAGTAAGAGCTGGTTATACTTTGTACCTTAGAATTAGGAGGATACTTTGGAGGTCATGCATGGTAACACAGTTCTTCAAAGATGCCATTTGAACAATCTAAATGAATGCTTCCTTCTGTCTCATGCCTCAGGATCAGATGAACTTGCTTAAGGTGTGATGTTGGTGATAATTATGATTCTCCTTCACAAAGAAGTAATATTTATTTATTGATCTATTGATTGTTCTTGTGTACAGGTGCATTGCAGTGTGTGTGTGTGAGTGTGTGTGTAGGACAGAGGTCAACTTTGGATGTCATTCCTTAGGAGCTTTTTACCTTGATTTTTGGGACCAGAGGCTTACCGATTAGTCTAGGCTAGCTGGTCAGCAAGTCCCGAGAATCAGCTACAGCAGGGATTACAAATCACTATGTCTGGCTTTACATGAATGTAGTCCTCAAGCACTTTCCTGATTGACTTGTCTCCTCAGTCCCTATTTTTATTTATTTATGTAAACATGTTTTCTTTCTTTCTTTCTTTCTTTTTCTTTCTTTCTTTCTTTCTTTTTTTCTTTTTTTGTGTGTGTGTGCTTCTGATTCCAGATGTATATTGCCACAGTGTGCATGTATAGTTCAGAGAGCAGTCTTCATGAATTGGTTTGGTATCAAATTTATGTCTTCCAGTGTAGGGGAATGCTAGAGAGGGAAGACAGGAGTGGGTGGGTGGGTGAAGGAGCACCGTCATAGAGGCAGGGGGAGGGGGGAAAGGGGGTTTCCAAAGGGGAAAACATTTGAAATGTAAATAAAGTAAATATCCAAAAATTAAAAAAAAACAACTAAAAATTAAAAAAAAAAAAGCTTTATATACTTGGTGCATCACCTTGCTGGCTCTTATGTATTTCTTTTAAACAATTATATACTTTTATTATTTGTTTTTATTTTTCTATTTTTAGAATTACTTGTATTTTTTTAGATCATAATATAATTACATTATATACCCTTTCTCTGTCCTCTCTTTCTCTAAACACTTTCATATACCATTCCCCATGCCTTCAAATTCATGGCCTCTTTTTTCACTAATTATTGCTGCATACACACACACACACACACACACACACACACACACACACACGAATATCATTCCTAAATACATAAATACAACCTTTTTAGTCTGTATAATGTTGCTTCTGTGTGTATTTTCAGGACCGATCATTTGGTATTGCATAATAAGTTGTACTTATCCCCAGGGAAGAAAAGTGGAAAATAAGTCCCTATTGCTGAGACACAGTTCATTTCAGACACAGGGTCCAACGTCCCCTGAACTGGAACTGGCCTGAGTGCATCCTTGAGGACTAGTTTTCATAGTACCAGAAGGACCCATGACCCATGGAAGCTTCCAGCTGTCAGCATTCCTTAGTTTCTTGTAGATTTTTGTTCAGGGTTGAGGTTCCATGGGCTTTCCCCTGTCCATGTTAGCATGTCTATTAGTGTTGTCTTTGTACAGCTTATGTATAGGCAGTCATGTTGGTGAGACTCCATGAGTGTAGCTTCTGACATTGCTAGGTGGCACAATCTCATAAAAAACTTCCCTGATCCTCTGGCTGTTATAATTTCTGCCCTTTCTTCTGCAGTGTTCCCTGAGCATTAGGTGTGGGAATTGTTTGGTAGATTACTGATCTGCACAACTCTGCGTTTTGATCGATGTGGTTTTCTGTAATGGTCTTTGACTATTGAAAAGAGAAGTTTCCTTGATGAGGGGTGAGGACTACACTTATCTCTGGGTATAAGGACAAATATTTAGAATGCACTTAGGGATTATGCTGATTTAGTAAAGTGGAAGCTGTAGGTTCCTCTTTAAGAGCCATGACCTTACTAGTTCTGGGAAATTTGCTCTGTTTCTAGTACTAGTCATGATTCCCTCTTGTTGAGTGTGTCTTAAGTCTAATTAGAGAGAAGTTGGTTATGATAAAGGCAGGTGTGTCACTAATGCACTGTTAGGGTTGTTGTGCCATGCTGGTTTCCATGTTGGTTCATAGGTGTCATATTTGGGTAGGACTATTGGCTGCTTTCCTTCCTTGGAAGTTTCCATGGGTCCTTCTGGTACTATGAAAACTAGTTCTCAAGGAAGAAGCACTCAGGTCAGTTCCAGTTCCGGAGACTTTGGGTCCCGTGTCTGAAATAAACTGTATCATCAGCAATAGAGACTTATTTTCCACTTCTGGGGTGGGGGTAGAGACCAAAGGCAATACCAACAGTATCTAAAGTTTTGAGAGTCTCTTCGGAAACTATTTCTTTAACTCAAACGAGGGCTTCTTGTGCCTGGTGTTGGTGTTTTTGTTAGATGGTCTTTGGCTATTGGAAGAAGCATTGTCAGCCCAGATGAGAAAATTTCATTTAAATTATATATGTATACTTATATACAGACTTAACATGCATTAGAGTGGTGTTTTTAGGTGAATAGTTAATGGTATGATTCCTTATGACTCTTTCCAGACAGCTTTACTATTATTATATCTCCTCTTTCTTTTATATTTATGTTTCTCCCTCCCTAACTAGGGAATCAATCAGATCACTTGTACCCTGACATTCCTTCTCTAAAACTCCCCCACCCCCTGACAATGGTACCCCTTTTCTGAAGTTACTCCAGGATATGCCCTCACTTCTGAAGATTTGTAGCTTAGGAGCCTCCAATATGATATAACATGTGATATTTGTCTTTATGAGTTTGGGATACTTTATTCAATATCATCTTTTATAGTTCCATCCATTTACTAGGCTAGACCTTAGAGAAGGAAGTGTCTAAGAACATTAAAATTTTAAAACAATTTTTATTTAATTATTTTTTTTGTTTTATTTTTGAAATTATGGTATAATTACATTTCGCCCTTCCCTTTTGTCTTAGGGTTTCTATTGCTGTGATGAAACATCATGACCAAAAAGCAAATTGGGGAGGAAAGAGTGTTGTGTTTATAAAAAGATAAGGAGAGAAGGGATATGTTTTATAGATGTGTAGTCAGGTGTGGGGGAAGGGTGTGCCTCCGCAAGCCCATGCCAAGGCATCCCTTCTCCCTGAGGGACCAGCCACACCATGGTACAGTATAGAATAGAGTTATAGAAGAGAGTTTATTCAGGGCATGGGGAGGGGTGTTGAGAGGGTAGTAGAGGCAGAGAGAGAGAGAGAGAGAGAGAGGAGGGGCAAGAGGACAGAGCGAGAGCAAGAAGGCAAGAGAGAGCTGAGGGGCCAAGCAGCCCCTTTAATAGTGAGTCAGTCCCACCTGACTGTTTCTAGGTATCTGTGGAGCGGAGCCTAGACAAAATGCTAACAAAGAGCTTGTTTGGCTTACACTTTCATAGCACTGTTGATCATGGAAGGAACTCAGTAAAGGAATTCGATCAGGGCAGGAACCTGGAGGCAGGAGCTGATGCAGAGACCATGGAGGGGTGCTGCTTACTGGCTTGCTCAGCCTGCTGTTTTATAGAACCCAGGACCACCAACCCAGGGGTGGCACTACCCACAATGGGATGGGCCCTCATCCATCAATCACTAATTAAGAAAATGCCCTACAGGCTTGTATACAGTTTTATCTTATGGAGGTATTTTCTTAATTGAGGATCTCTTTTCTCAGATGACTTTAGCTTATTTATGTCAAGTTGATATAAAACTACCCAGCACATATTTCTTCCTCCCATCCCTCTCATGTGTACCTCCTTGCTCTCCTTAAAATCCATGACCTCATTTTTATTGTTATTGCAAACATGTATGTGTATGTATGTACATATATATTCCTAAATATAACCTGTTCTGTCTGTATAATGCTATCTGTATGTATGTTTTCAGGGCTGACTTTATATAAAGCCTTTACTTTTTTTCTTCTTTTTAAGGTTTGCTTGGATCTGCAAAGGAGAGCTGCCAGCTGCACAGATGAAACCATAGCTCATCTTCTTTTCAGATTATTTAATCAGAAAGCCCAGAGTTTACAGAACCACACACCAGTACTGTAGACTTCAAGTGTAATTCTTTCATACATTCTGAACAACCTTGGATTTTATCATTGAATATTTTTTATTCTTTCTGGAAGGTGTGTTTTGGTACCTTTAAATTATTCTAATTTGTATATTTTTATTGCTGGTAAGGCCCAATATGCATTGGGCTTAGTTGCCTGTAGTGCTTTAGTATAATTCTTTATAGTTAAATAATTATTTATAGTTAAATGGCTTCAACTCCAAAGACAGCAGATACTGCTTTAACTGCTTTTCACGTATTTTGGTCAGCAGTCTTTTACTGGGTGGGAACAGATAGACATGGTTCCTGCCCCTGGGACAGGGCTAGCAGACATGGGCCTCCATGAGTGTTGTTGGCTGTCATGGGCATACAGCTTGTTGGTATAATATTTTATGTTCCTCCTTCAAGGAATGTTCTCCCTGCTTATGTTAATGACTCCATGATAATCAGAAACAGTGCAAGTCCTATAAGCAAAGGTTTGCTTAATGTCTCCTAAAAATGTTAAATGCAGGGACCTTCAGGATAGCCTTTAAAGCTGTGGAAAAGAACTCTAAACATACCTAAATATAATAAAAGCAATATACAGCAAGCCAACAGCCAACATCAAATTAAATGAAGAGAAGCTTGAAGCAATCCCACTAAAATCAGGGATTAGACAAGGCTGCCCTCTCTCCCCCTACCTACTCAATATAGTACTTGAAGTTCTAGCTAGAGCAATTAGACAACAAAAGGAGGTCAAAGGGATACACATTGGAAAGGAAGAAATCAAAATATCACTATTTGCAGGTGGTATGATAGTATACATAAACGATACCAAAAATTCTACTGGAGAGCTTCTACAGCTGATAAACAACTTCAGCAAAGTGACTGGATGTAAAATTAACTCAAATAAATCAGTAGCCTTCCTTTATACAAATGATAAATGGGTTGAAAAAGATAATAGAGAAACAACACCCTTTATGATAGTCACAAATATTAATAAAAAAATATCTTGGTGTGACTCTAACCAAGCAAGTGAAAGATCTGTATGACAAGAACTTCAAGTCCCCGAAGAAAGAAATCAAGGAAAACCTCAGAAGATGGAAAGATCTCCCATGTTCATGGATTGGTAGGATTAACATAGTAAAACTGGCCATCTTACCAAAAGCAATCTACAGATTCAGTGCAATTCCCATTAAAATTCGAACACTGTTCTTCACAGACATGAAAAGAACAATACTCAAATTCATCTGGAAAAACAAAAAACAAACAAATTCCCCCCCTTCAGGATAGCAAAAACAATTCTGAACAATAAAAGAACGTCTGGGGGAATCACCATTCTTGACCTCAAGCTGTACTACAGAGCAATAGTGATTTAAAAAATGCATGGTATTGGTACAGTGACAGGCAGGTAGATCAATGGAATAGAATTGAAGACCCAGAAATGAACCCACACACTTATGGTCACTTGATCTTTGACAAAGGAGCTAAAACCATACAGTGGAAAAAAAGACAGCATCTTCAACAAATGGTGCTGGTTCAACTGGCAGTCTACATGTAGAAGATTGCGAATTGATCCATTCCTATCTCCCTGTATAAAGCTCAAGTCCAAGTGGATCAAGGACCTCCACATAAAACCAGATACACTGAATCTAATAGAAGAGAAAGTGGGAAAGAGCCTTGAACACATTGGCACAGGGGAAATTTTTCTGAACAGAACACCAGTGGCTCAGGCTCTAAGATCAACAATTGACAAATGGGACCTCATGAAATTACAAAGCTTCTGTAAGGCAAAGGACACTGTCAATAGGACAAAATGGCAACTAACAGATTGGGGAAAGATCTTCACTAACCCTATATTTGATAGAGGGCTAATATCCAAAATATATAAAGAACTCAAGAAGTTAGACTCCAAAAAACCAAACAACCCAATTGAAAACTGGGTATAGAGCTAAGCAGAGAATTCTTAACAGAGGAATCTCAAATGGTCAAGAAGCACTTAAAAGAAAAGTTCAACATCCTTAGTCATCAGGGAAATGCAGATCAAAATGACCCTGAGATTCCACTTTATATCAACCAGAAATGGCTAAGATCTAAAACTCAAGTGACAGTAGATGCTGGCAAGGATGTGGAGAAAGAGGAACATTCCTCTATTGCTGGTGGGACTGCAAGCTGGTGCAACCACTCTGGAAATCAGTCTGGCACTTCCTCAGAAAATTAGAAATAGTTCTACCTGAAGACGCAGCTTTACCACTCCTGGGCATATACCCAGAAGATGCCCCACCATGCCACAAGGTCATGTGCTCCACTATTGTTCATAGAAGCCTTATTTGTAACAGCCAGAAGCTGTAAACAACTTGGATGTCCCTCAACTAAAGAATGGATACAGAAAATGTTGTTCATTTTCACAATGAAATACTATTCAGCTATTAAAAACCAAGACATCATTAATTTTGCAAGCAAATGGATAGAACTAGAAAATACCATCCTGAGTGAGGTGACCCAGGCCCAAAAGGACATGCATGGTATGTACTCACTGATAAGGGATATTAGCCAAAAATTACAGAATACCCATGATACAACTTATAGACCCTATGAAGTTTAACAAGAAGGAAGTCCCAAGTGACAATGCTTCAATACAACTTAGAAGGGAGAGAAAAATTATTACAGGAGGCAGAGGGAAGGAGGAACCTGGGTCAGAGAAAGGAAGGGGAAGGGGGGCAGGATCAGGTATTGAGGGAGACAGGATAGTAGCCCAGAGGGCCAAAAGAATGAATGGCAATATGCAGCCACAGTGTGTGGGGGACAGGGAGGAACCTCTAGAAATTCCCAGAGACCTTTGATGTGAGAGGCTCCCAGGACTCAGTGAGGATGGCCTTAGCCAAAATGCCCATTGGGAGATGGAACCTGAAGAAAGCACTTCCAGTAGATAGGCAGGACCCCCAGTGGAGAAATGGGGCCACCCATCTTCCTTCAAAATTTTTGACCCAGAATTGTTCCTGTCTAAAAGAAATGCAGGATCAAAAATGGAGCAGAGACAGAAGGAATGGCCACCTAGTGACTGGCTCAAATTGGGATCCATCCCATGCACATGCACCAAACCCTGATACCATTACTAATGTCATATTGTGCTGGTAGACAGGAACCTGGCATGGCTGTCTTCTGAGAGGCTTTACCAGCAGCTGACTGAGACAGATGCAGATACTCACAGCCAAGCCTTGGACTGGGTGAAAGACCCCTATGGAAGAGCTAGGGGAAGGACTGAAGGAGCTGAAGGGGATGGCAACCCCATAGGAAGAACAACAGTGTCAACTAACATGGACTCCTTGGAGGTCCCAGAGACTGAACCACCAACCAAAGAGTATACATGGACTGCTCTGTGTCCCCCGAACATATGTAGCAGAAGACTGTCTTGTGTGGTCTCAGTGGGAGAGGATGCACCTAGTCCTGTAGAGACTTGATGCCCCAGGGAAGGGGGATTTAGTAGGGGTATGAGAGGGTGGGAGGGGGAGCACCCTCTCAGAGGCAAAGGGGAGTGGGCATAAGGTGAAGAATTGTGGGAAGGGTTACCGGGAAGGGGAGCAATATGTGGAATGTAAATATAATAATTTAATAAAAAAGAACTCTAAAACATGAGTTAGAAAATATATAATTTCTCAGCTATGCATAAAATAAGGATGCAATATAAATTCTATGAGGGGCTTCACAAATCAAAATGAACAAAATGAAGTCAGCAATTCCTGACTTCAAGGTCAGCCTAGGACACAGGGAATCCAGGCCTAGCTGTGGTAGAAATGGTAATTTCAGGACAGGGTCTCAGCCAGCTAGCTTATAGTCTGTGTTTAACAGAGGTAGGCAGATCTCTGGATTCTTTTGCAATTTTAACAGTAAATGTGTGTTTGCTGTCTTCTAAGAATCAAGGAGCTAGGTCACAGGATGCTGATTCACAGGATAATCAAAAGGGAACCTGGAGTAAATTACTGGATTGGTATTTAAAATAAAAGACTGGGCTTATGATCTACGAGAGATGAGCTATGCAGAGAATTTTTTTTACAACAGCAAGAGAGAACTGCTTGGAGATCTCCACAGAGAGCAAATCAGACAGAGAGAAGCAGATCTCCAGAAAAAGCAGGTCAGAGAGAAAGAAAACAGAACAGAGAGAAAGCAGCCTGGAACTATGTCTCCAGCACAGAGTAGATCACCTGCTTGGACCCATGATTTCACTTCAGGTCATTTGTCTCACCACTCCTAGACACCCTCTATCTCAGATCTTCTCTCCAAGCTGATGCTAGTCCTGCGCAGGCTTTGAACATCTATGCTGGCACATTTTTCATACTTTTATATGAAATACTTATTATTCAAAAAGCATTTTGTATAGGACAGGGTGACTTACTTTATTTGAAGCCTCAAATATGAGCATATAAACCTGATCCAAATAGCACCATTAGGGAACATTGGTTCACAAAAAGCACACTGATATTCTCCATCTCTTTCTCCACTCTCCTCTCCCTCCCTGCTTTCTGCTTTTTCAAAGGGAGGATGCTCAGTGTAGAATGACAGCTGTTAATGCGTTTGATATTCTGCAGGCTGTTTGGGAAGGATGTTCAATTCATTAGCTATATAGATTGCTTCTGCAAAACCAATTGCTTGATTGGGGGTAGGAAGGGGAAAGGCTCAATTTCCATGCTATATTTTGTACTTTAGATTATCTATCTGTCTGTCTGTCTATCTATCTATCTATCTATCTATCTAGTATCTATCTATCATGTATGTATCTATCTTGAGATATGTTCATGTAGTACAGGCTGGCATTCCTTACTTACCATGTATGTATGTTACCAATAAATATGATTTAACATCATATATGAGATCAGTGTTAGTTCTTATTGTGAACATTTAAGAAATTACTTTAAAACTTGTGATGCTGTATGTGACATACTTTGGTATTTGAAAACATGCAGGAATAAGGGAAAAGAAAAAAGCAGTTAGATATAGATGTAGGTGATATCTGGGCCCACCTGCCTGCCATTCTATTTACTAAAATTTATGTAACACCAATACACATAAAGGAAATTTTCTTGCCTCAACTTCTCAAGGAGACGTATATAAGACTGGCCCCTTCTCTGTAGCTTCTTGGATAAAGTATGGTGGTCATTGTCTTCTGTTCTGTGGCTAGGGGGAGCAAGAATGGTGTTTTTAGTATGAAAGCAGGGTTTCTGGGTATGGAAGCTAGTTTCTAGGCAAGTTGTTGTGTTTGATTCTCTGGTGGTCATAGGTTTTGGCTGGCTTTTTATGATTGCTTGACGTTAATATTCTAGACAGGGCCTGTGCTTTAGCCATTTGATTTTGAAAAATAAGAGGGAACTTAAGTGACCGAAAAGTATGAGCTTGCCCCTGGCCACATTGGTATTGCAAATGTCTTAAAAGGCTTGGCACCTGGGAACTTCAAAATTCCTCTAATAAATCACCATCTTATTCTGCACCATCTTAGTTATTTGGTATAGACTTAGGGCATGTTTTAGTAAGGTTTTCATTGCTGTGTAAAGATGCCACAACAAAGGCAACTCTTATAAGGACAACATTTAATTGGGGCTGGCTTATAGGTTCACAGGTTCAGTCTATTATTATCAAGGCAGAAGCATGGTAGCATCCAGGCAGGCATGGCACAGGAGGAGCTGAGAGTTCTACATATTCATTTAAAGGAAGCCAGGAACAGACTACTATCCTTCAGGAAGCCAGGAGGAGGGCCTCTAAGCCCATTCCCACAGTGACACACTTCCTCCAACAAGGCCACACCTACTCCAACAAGGCTACACTTCCTAACAGTGCCACACCCACACCGAAGACCAAGCATACTCAAACTGTCACATTGCACTCCCTGGCACCCCAGGCTTGTTCAAACACATGAGTAAATGGGGGCAATACCGAGCCATAGCATAATATAAAATGGTTAGTCCAACTTCAAAAGTCCCGTAGTTTATAACAGTCTCAACAATGTTTACAGTCCAAAGTTCAGGGGGCTGGAGAGATGGTTCAGTAGTTAAGAGCACTGACTGCTCTTCCAGAGGTCCTGAGTTCAATTCCCAGCAACCCCATGGTGGCTCACAGCCATCTGTAATGGGATCTGATACCCTCTTCTGGTGTGTGTCTGAAGACAGTGCAGTGTACTCATATAAATAAAAAACAAATAATTCTTTTAAAAAAACAAACCAAAGTTCAATGTTTCTTCAGAAATTCATCTAATCACTAAACTGTAATCCCTTATAAAATTGAAATCAAAATGCATATAACACACCTCTAAAATCATACAGGATATATATTACCATTTCAAACATCACGGTGAGGAAATACTAGACCAAAGCAAGACCAAAACCCAGCTGGGCAAACTCCAAACTCAGCATCTTTGTCTCTGATGTCCAACTCCTTTCTGCCTTGTTAACTGTGGCACAATTCTCTTTGGGTGGTTCTACTCCCTGTTAGCAGCTTTCCTCTGCAGGTATCCCATGGCTTTGGCCTCTTGAACATCTGGGGTCTCCAAGGCAACTTCAACATTATAGCTTCTTCTTCCAATGTCTGGGATCCACACATGATCTTCTGGGCTCCTCCAAAAGTCGTGAGTAAATCTCTAGTTCTGCCCTTTGTAACTCTCTAGGCTTTGGTTGATTCCACTCCACTGCTGCTGCTGTTCTTGGTGATCATCCCATGGTACTGGCATCTTCAATACCCTGGGATCATCCACTGCAACTAGGGTTCACCAATAGCCTCTCTTAGGCTCCCTTTATAGTACCAAATCTCAAGTTCTTTGCATGACCCCTTCAGTCCTTGGTTGTCAACTGCAACTGAAGCTGCACCTTCACCAATGGCCTTCCTTGGCTTCTCCCAGTGCCAAGCTCCACTTGCTGACCCTCTTAGTCACCTCCTCTCACATTCCTTCCCCCTTACCTTCTCCCTGGCACTCCAAGCCTCTGTGAGGCTAGGCGCTTACTCTCCCACTGAGGCCAGACAAGGCAGCCCAGCCAGTAGAACATATCCCATATACAGGTAATGGCTTTTGGTAGAGCCCCTGTTCTGGTTGTTTAGGATCCACGTGAGGACTAAGCTGCACATCTGCTACATATGAACGGGGAGGCCTGGGTCCAGCCAGTGTATGTTCTTTGGTTGGTGGTTCAGACTATGAGAGCCCTGAGGGTCCACGTGAGTTGACTAAGGCAACTTTTATTTCATTCCTTTTTTAAAAAATTTTTTAATTTTTATTTTTTGATATTTATATACATTTCAAATGTTTTCCCTTTTGCCCCCCCCATCTCATTCCCCCTCCTCCTGCCTCTATGAGGGTGCTCCCACCCACCCACTCTTGTCTTCCCTCCTTGGCATTCTCCTGTATTGGGGGATCTAACACCCTCAGGCCCAAGGGCCTCTCCTCCCCCTGATGTCTAACAAGACCGTCCTCTGCCACTTATGTGGCCAGCGCCACGGGTCCCTCCGTGTGTATTCTTTGGTTGGTGGTCCAGTCTCTGGGAGCCCCAGGGTTCTGAACAGTTGACACTGTTGCTCCCTCCATGGGGCTGAAAACCCCCTCAGCTCCTTCAGTTCTTTCTCCAACTCCTCCATCCAAGACCCCATGCTCAGTCCAATAGTTGGCTGTGAGCATCCGCCTCTATTTGTCAGGCTCTGCCTGAGGCTCTTAGGCAGACAGCTTATCATGCTTCCATCAGCAAGCACTTCCCAGCATCCACAAGGACATCTGGGTTTGGTGGCTATATATGGCATATATCATCAGGTGGGGCAGTCTTTGGATGCTATGCTAAGGCAACTTTTTTTTTCTTTTTCTTTTTTTAAAATTTTTCTACTTTATTTACATTTCAGCTGTTTTCCCCTTTCTAGATCTCCCCTTTGGAACCTCCCTATTCCCTCCCCCCTCCCCTGCCTCTATAGGGGTATTCCCCCACCCACCCACCCACTCTTGTCTTCCCCCCCCCACCCCTGTGGCATTCTCCTATACTGGGGGATCTAATACCCTCAGGCCCAAGGACCTCTCCTCCCCCTGATGTCTAACAAGATCCTCCTCTGCCACATATGTGGCCAGCACCATGGGTCCCTCCATGTGTATTCTTTGGTTGGTGGATCAGTCTCCAGGAGTATCGGGGGGGGGGGGGGGTCAGGCCAGTTGACACTGTTGCTTCCTTTCTGGGGATGCAAACTCCCTCAGCTCCTTCAGTCCCTTCTTCAAGTCCTCTGCTAAGGCAACTTTTATAAAGAACATTTAATTGGGGCTGGTTTACATGTTCTCATGTTCAGTCCATTATCGTCATGGCAGGAAGCCTGGCAGTTTCCAGGAAGGCATGGCACTGGAGGAGCTCAGAGTTCTACTTTTTGATTGGAAGGCAACCAGTAGAAGACTGACTTCCGGGAAGCTGGGAGGACGGTCTCAAAGCCCATCCCTACAGTGACACACTTCCTCCAATAAGGCCACACCTACTCTGAGGCCACACCTCCTGACAACACCACTCCCTGTACCAAGCATATTTAAACCACCATAGGGCATGAACTTTGAGAGAATTCACAACTTTATATGAATTGACTGTTTCACATAATGTCATATACCGGTAAGACCTGCACTGCTTAATGAAAGTGTCACTCACTACATGTAGATATTTATTTAATTTTGTGTGTATAAGTGTTTTTGCCTGCATGTATTTCTGTGCAACACGTGCATGGCAAGTATTCATGGAAGTCAGAAGAGGGCTTTGGATCCTTTGGAACTGAAGTTACAGATGGATGTGAGCCACCATGTTGGTGCTGGGAGTTCTAATCCAGGTCCTCTGTAATCACGATAAGTGCCCTTAACTGTTAAGACATCTATCTACTCCAAACATGTGGTTAAGTTACAATAAACTAAAATGGAATTTCAGTTCCTTCATCACAGTAATAAAGCAATTACAATGAGCCTCAAGCATGAGGTTTATGAGTACCATACAAGACTGTACAGGTAGCACAAGCTCACTGTAGTAGTCTGAATGAAAATGCCTCCATAGACTCATAGGAAGTGGCATTATTGGAGGTGTGGCACTGTTGAAGTAGGTGTGGCCTTGTTGGAGGAAGTGTGTCACTGGGATGTGGGAGCTTTGAGGTCTCATATGCTCAAGCCAGGGCTCACTGTCTTTTCCTGCTGCCTGCTTATCTAGATGTCAAACTCTCAGCTACTTCACTAGCAGCATGTCTACCTGTATGCCATCATGTTTTCTGCCATGGCAATAATGAACTCAATCTCTGAACTGTAAGCCAGCCTCAATTAAATGTTTTCCTTTATAAGAGTTGCTATGGTCGTGGTATGTTTTCTCAGCAATAAAACCCTAAGACACTTTCTTACCATTACACAACATTCTTCAAGACAGCACTAAACTGGGCATTTTAGGTTTGGTGGAATTGAATATTGTCATGGCTTGAATAGGATTGGCCCCCATAGACTCATGTGTTTGAATGCTTGGCTCATAAAGAGTGGTACTATTCAAATATGGTTGTGTGATTCATGGTACAAGCTTCTCAGGTGTTTTCCATTCCCACCTACATTTACTCATTCCTTGAAGTTTGGCTCAATTCTTCCAGAAGACTTCAATGTTGACCACTCTAGTTTACAAAAATGATTTTGTTTTGGGAATCCTCCTTAGAGTACCCCCATCCTTCATGACATGCTGTCTTATTGGTATAACATTTTGATTTTCAATCTTTTTAAGATTTATGATTAGTTGTTTTTTATGGGTGTATGTGTCTGCAGGTGAGCATATCAGTACATGTATGTGCTCTCTAAGGCCAGAGCTGGCATTACAGAGAGCTGTGAGACATCTGACATGGACACTAGAAACTGATCCTAGATCTTATGGTCAAAGGGCCATGAAGAGCAGTGCTTAAACTCATAATGTATAGAAGATGTATGGATATATCCTTTTCCCATGGCAGAACATGTAACATAAACAATAATCAAACTCCTTATTTCAATAACAAAATTCAGCATGAGGACAGATATCATGTCATCTTCCATTTATTTTTTAAAATTTTCTTTATTGTATGTATTTGAGTATTTTGCCTGCATGTATGTCTGTACAACACTTGAATGCCTGGTGCCCATGGAAGTCAGAAGAAGGTGTCAGATCTCTTGGGACTAAAATCACATGTGGTTGTGGGCCTTCATATGGGTGTTGGGAATCAAGCCTGGGTCTTCTGCAAGAGCAGCCAATGCTTTTAATCAATGAGCCATTTCTCCAGCTCCCTCCTCCATTTATTTTTAAATGAAGGTCAGCATGCACATGAAACATAGAAGCTTTACCTTCTGTCCTGATCGGAAAAGTAAGGAAGATTTGGAAATATTGGTATTGGAACTTGAGAACACTCTTGATGGAACTGATGACTTTTTTGTCACATCAGACACCTATTTGGAAGTACTGGGCACGGGGTCTGTGAAAAAATAGCAAAAGATATGCAGGCATTGATTATGTTTTCCAGTTAAATCTGTCATGCTAGGAGATTGACAGTTTAGGACTCAGAAAGCAGCAGTTAAGGAATGATGTATATTTTTAAAAAATGCATTCACAAATGGTGTTTGCTCCATTTCTTACCCCCATGAAGAAAGCAAGAAAGATCAGTGAGGACCACGTGAGTAGAACTAAAGTAGCCAAGTTGGCACAGAGTTAGTTCTTGTGTGCTTGGACTTTGATGCTCGTTTCATTTTTTTATTTCTCTTTCTTTCCTTTCCTCACGTTTCTATCCTTCCCTCCATTCTTCCTCCCCCCAACCTCCTCCTTTTATTGAGAAATGGAGACAAAGTCTCAAAATGAAGCCCATACATCCTTAAACTGGTTGCTTCTGGTCCCAAAGTGCACTGCCAAGCTCCTGCAGAGGCCAGAAGAAGGTATTAGATCCCATGGAAATGGAAGTACAGATGTGAGGTGGCGTGTGAGTGTGGGGACCAAATCGGGGTCCTTTAGAAGAATAGCCAGTGCTCTTAGCCACTGAGCCCTAGCTTATGTTTCTTGAGCTAACTTTATACTGTTACTTCTTTATCTTAATAGATAGTTGTGAAAAATAAAATAGCTGTGGCACTATCCTAGCTGAACAGGTAACTTTCAACCCTTCAGTGTAAGTATCCCCTTCAGAATGTCCAGGTGGCAGCAGTAGTGCATTAAAACATGGCAATTGTTTCTCAATCACCTTGAGTAAATTTTCAGTTGATTGACTCCCAAGTGATTTGTTGTGAGAGCTATAAATAACACATGTGGCCAATAAGAATCTATTTGGATTCATTTTCCTGCATCAGTTGTTTCGTACATTGGGCTTTTAAAGCATATCCTGGTTTACATTAGCAGAATGATTATTTTATCTCTAAGGACAGAAATGAGCATTTATCTGCACTGCTGATACAGCATGATGGGATAGGTGCTACATGAAAAGAGAGAGTACTAAAACACATTACTTATTTCCAGAAATACTCCGAGTTCTCCTAAACCTCTTAGGGGTTCCCAAAGTTTATTTTTTTCAGCAACATAACCTTGGGAATATCAAGAATCAAGAGTTCCAATCATAATGGTCAGAAATTAAAAAACAACCTACATGTCCCTCTATAAAAGAATAAAGAAAGTGCTCAGCCATTTAAAAATGAAAGCCTTATAATGAAAACTATCAGAAATATGCAATAGTGAAATAAAGACTTTTGTCATTGGCCTTAAAAAAGTGAAATCATGAAATACACAGGTAAATGGATAAAATTGGAAATAAATCATTCTGAGTGAGGTGTCCCAGATGGAGAAAGACAAATAAGGTATGTATTCATTTATGTGTGTATATTAGCTTTTAACTCAATGATAACCAAGATACAACTAATAGAACCACAGAAAGTAGGTACAGACTAAGGAATTAGGGGTTGAGGAATGGATAGATCTCCCTAGGAAAGGGAAATAGAATAGGTAGTGATGGATGTATGGGTGGGGAAAGCTGGAATGTGAGGGTCAAGTAGTGTGATGGAGGGAAGAGTGGGTCGCAGGAGAGAATATGGGAAGAGGTAGCTAAAATTGTGGGGTAGCATGGAAACCTAAAGCAGTAGAAGCACGCGCGCGCACACACACACACACACACTCACACACACACACCCCATATATGAAGGTGGCTTAAATGAAATTGAAAATTTATGGGGGTGGGGACAGAGCCATAACTGGACATCTCTTGTCACCAACTGAAGATTCCAGTACCAGGATTGTGTTACATCTAATTGAGTCAACCCAGGCTGTTGCAAAGACCATAGATTGCTCTTCACAACCTAATGGCAAGGCCCCACTGCAGACAATGACACCTAGAAAATTTATTGAACATGGAGAAGTCACACTAGTGTCTACATAGAGCCTTGACTCCTATATGCTAGTGTCTTTGGTACAGGAAGGTACTCTGCATGCCACCAAAAGAGAAACTCCAACACAACCACAAACCCTTTGATCTACCATGGTGTCCTTCCTGCAAGATATGCTAGTGCAATGGTAGCACAAAGCCACCATTGTGAAAGTAACCAACCAATGTCGGATTTGACTGAAGGTCAAA
Source organism: Rhynchomys soricoides (assembly GCA_019843965.1). Taxonomy (NCBI): domain Eukaryota; kingdom Metazoa; phylum Chordata; class Mammalia; order Rodentia; family Muridae; genus Rhynchomys; species Rhynchomys soricoides. The sequence continues at coordinate 2,490,398 of JADRCH010007469.1, forward strand.
CCCATATCTGACACTGTTTGGGTGACCAAGAACCTGAGACTAGATAGCCCAGGGACCTAGGGGAAAACCAAATAATATTGTTCAAAAAAAGTGATAAAGTGACTCCTAATGACATTCTGCTAAACTCATAGATCAGTGCCTTGTTCAACTATCATCAGAGAGGCTCCTCCTGCTGCAGATGGGACTAAAAACAGAGACCGACAGACAGACATTACACAGTGAGAGACCTTGGACCACTTAGCTCCAAATAGGGTGTATCCATCGAATTTCTCTCCTCAGGGCTCAGGGAACCCTGTGGAAGAGAAGGCAGAAATAATGTAAGAGCCAGAGTGTATGTAGTAGACCAAGAAAATAGGGCCCTTTAAATTAACATGAGCAAAGCTCATATGAACTCAAACGGACTGAGGCAGCATGCACAGGGCCTGCACAGGTCTGCACCAGCTCCATTGTGTATATATTATATTTTCCAGTTTCCTGGTGTTTTTTTTTTAAGATTTTTAAATTTATTATATATATATATATATATATATACACTGTAGCTGTCTTCAGACACACCAGCAGAGGGCATCAGATCCCATTACAGATGGTTGTGAACCACCATGTGGTTGCTGGGAATTGAACTCAGGACCTCTGGAAGAGCAGTCAGTGCTCTTAACCGCTGAGCCATCTCTCCAGCCCCAGTTTCATGTTTTTATGCATTCCTGAGTATGGAAACAAGTGAGTCTGTTTCTTTAGCCTTCTCTTGGACACTTTTTCCTTCTGTTTGTTTGGCCAATTTGACGTGTTAATTTTTATTGTATCTTTAGATAATAATATAGTCAAATTATATATCATTCAGTTACTCCCACAAGATTTTCGAGAGTGCTATCTTGCAGGCAGGACACCATTGCAGATCAAAGGTTTGTGGTTGTATTGGAGTTTCTCTTTTGGTGGCATGCAGAGTACCTTCCTGTACCAAAGACACTAGCATGGAGGAGTGAAGGCTCTATGTAGACAGCAGTGTGACTTCTCCATGTTCAATGAGTTGTGAAAGTGTCATCTTCAGCAATGGAGCCTGTTTGTTTTCAAACGAGAGGGGGGAGGAGAGAGAGAGAGAGAGAGAGAGAGAGAGAGAGAGAGAGAGAGAGAATAGAGAAACAGGGTAGATCTGGATGGAAGGTGAGGTGAGGAGGAACTGGGAAGAGTAGAGGGAGGGAAAGCTATAATCAGTATATATGATGTGAAAAAAATCTATTTTCTTTTTTTCCCTTAGAAGCTTGTTTGTTTGTTTATTTTGATACTTTATTTACATTTCAAATGTTTTCCGCTTTCCAGATCTCCCCTTTGGAACCTCCCCATTCCCTCCCCCTCCCCCTACCTCTATGGGGGTATTCTCCCACCCACCAACCCACCCACATTCGTCTTCCCTCCTTGGTATTCTCCTCTACTGGGGCATCTAACACCCTCAGGCCCAAGGGCCTCTCCTCCCCTTGATGGCTAACAAGGATTTTTTTCTTCAAAAAAAAAAAAATGTGTTCCAAGCTGAAATAACAGATGGTAATTTACCCTCTGGATTATTTTGGAAATTATTAATGAGCTACTAGAATGCGCTGGTATTTTTAAATAATAAGGATGCTCTAAAAATTAATAAGGACAAAGCCAAAAGCTATAGGGGTCATATATAAAAGTTTGAATGGTAAGCGCTATTGTGTGAAAAAGAAAGACAAAGACTTAGTTACAGGACTAAAGTATTGCTGCAAGGGCAGTATTCTGAAAAATATCACTGGAGGGAAAAATTAAGGTTTGCTTGAAATGGAAAGATCTGCAAAAATGCCAATTCCTAGACATCATTTTCCAAAGATGCTGAGTGGGCAGGTCTGGAGAGAAGTTGGGGACTCTTTACTATTTTTTAGTGTGTGTGTGTGTGTGTGTGTGTGTGTGTGTGTGTGTGTATGTAAGTGTTGGCCAGAAGCAAACTTAGGACATACTGTGTCACTCCTTGTGTCTTCTTTCAAGACAAAGTCTCTTCCTGAACCTGAGGCTCACATTTTCTCAGCTAGGTTGGAAGCCAGCAAGCCTAACAAAACCCAGTTATCTTCATGTCTTCATCCTCCTTAAAGCCAGGGTTACAGGTATATACAGGACGCACAGTTTGTTGTGCTGGTTCTGGGATTTGAACTCCAGTCCTCATGATTATCCAGCAAGTACATAATCTTGGAGCCATCTCTCCAACCCAGGATGGTCTCAATCTCACTATGTAGCTAAGGGTAACCTTGGACTTCTGATCCTCTTGCCTCTGTCTACTAAGTGCTAGATTTTCTGGTGTGAGCTACCATTCCTAGTTTATGTGTTACTGGATATTAAAGTTAGGGCTTCCTGCATACTAGCCAAGTACTCTACCAACTGAGCTTCATCCCTCTCCCCTAAGTCTGCTTTTTAATAAATTCTGATTCTGTGGGGGCTTTTGAAAAAACATCTCAACACAATTTTGACCATTCATATATTTCTTCCTCCAACAGCTGTATCAGAGCATTGATACATCATTTGACTTTATAAGTTCCGTTCCATGAATTTGCAGTGATAAACACATCAGGGCAGGGAGGATGTATATGTCAAAGAAAAGGCTGAGATTTTACAACTTGATTGGTCACATCACTTGAAACCTAGCTGGGTTCTTTTTTCTCTCTATTGAACTCTTGCATGCAGTGGTGACTGGATTGGATTGCCAGGCTGGCAGGAAGGAAAGTGTGTGGGATGAAAGTCACAAGCTCTGTGACAGGGGTTTGAGGCCTGTCTCTGCTGTTGGCTGGCTGTGCAAACTCTATTTTCTCTTTTGTTCAGTAGAACACACATTACAGAAGGAGATGGAGTCACAAGCTGTCTCACTTCCAGGACTGTTCCTTCATCAGTCACGTAGAAGTAACACACCATAGGGGAGATGCGAGAGAAGCCCTTAGCAGAATGCCTGACACATCGGTCCCTAATAAATGTACTTCTAGTGCCTGCTATCCCTCTGCTGTGTGGTTCAAGTCAGAGAACTGCATAACAACCTGAAAATGACAGTCTGTATTTGCAGTAATGTGTTTTATTTTTTTTAAAAAAAAGAAAATCAGAGACTGCTTTATTGTCATTATCAACAGACAAGAAATAATTTGGAAGGGATGCTGATGCTGATACAACACCCTCCATCAAAGCAAATTAGACTCTCAAGTGGTTCCAATGACATGATGCTGAATAAGTTAGGATGCTGCTGATGCTCGAGGCTCAAACCTCTCACTCACTTCATGTTCTTCACAAAATCCTTGCCTTTCTTAATGGAGGCTTTCAGCTCAGGGATGGCCTGGGCAATCATATTCTCCTCAAAAGGAGTGATTTTGCAAATGCCTAGGTTCTCCAGGCCCCCTTTTCCCCAACAGCAAGGGTGTAGAGAAATAAGTGCACTCTATCTCTTTGGACTGAACAAAAGAACACTCAACAACTCTTTCCTTCCCGTTCATGGTGTCCACAAGGGAAAAGACAATGCAGGCTCCAGCATGAGCCATGGACAGAGTGGCATAATCTGCTCCAGCCTTGGCCTTCATGACTTCTGTGCCAGCCCTGATAGATCCTCCTGGTGAGTGTGGCCAGCTGGTCTTGGGGAAAGTCAACCTTGGGAGTACACTGAGAGACCAGGGGGATGATCGTCTTCCCGTCATGGCCACCAATGACAGGCGTGTTGACTCTAGCTGGATCCAAACCCTTTAGCTCTGCCACAAACATATTCACTCTGACAATGTCAAGGGTTGTCACACCGAAGATCTTGTTGGGGCTGACATGCCATGCTTCTTGCAAACCTCTGCTGTGATGGGGAAGGTGGAGTTAACTGGGTTGGTAATGCTGCAAATCATGGCTTCAGGACAGTGTTGGACACAGGCAGCCATCAATGTGGCCACAGTGGTAGCATTGGTGTTGAGCAGGTCATCCAGTGTCATTCCTGGCTTCCTGGGCACTCCAGCTGTGATGACCACCACATCACAACCTTTTATGCAATCTGGTAGCTGCTCCGGTCCAAGGTAGCCTTTCACATTTGCTCTGGTCTCGATGTGACTCAGATCACCAGGAGTGTGAGCGATATTGTAGAGGGTCAGGCGGCTTACTAGGAGGCTGTTCTTCAGGAGGAGTGATCGCCCAATGCCCCCAGAAGCTCTCAGAACAGCTACTTTAGCATTGTTCTGGGCTGAAGTGCTGAAGCTGTGGCAGAGAACTGCACCAGCAGGATGGGCAAGAGTGGACAGCATGGCTGAGGTGGGCGGGGCACGGACCTACAGGTGCAGGAGCTAAGAGGAGACAAGTGACTCCAATGACCTCTGTTGCGGGAAATATTAAAAAAGAAAAATTCGGCACATTCCTGCTCTCAGGCCAGCAACTGGTGGGCTGCAGCAGATCTCCCGGGTGATCTCACTCTCTCAGCCTGCCAATTCTCCGGAGCTGAGTCCCTTGGCAGATCTCTGCTGCCCGGCTCACACAATAACTGCCTGCCCCACGGTCAGCCCACTCAACACCCAATTATCCAGTAGAATTAAAACGCTTAAGCATATAGTTAACTAATCAGATTTATGTATCAATAAAAACACAATTTACAAAATGCCAATACAATAATTTCAAAGCCAATTGATAATGATAAAAGCTGCCCACCTAGATTAGACAACTTATTCCAAACTTCTAACCTTTATGATAACATAACCATCGGTGGCGCGCTACGCCAATTCACATCAGCTTCTGTGTTCCTTCTCTCCTCCCAAGACGCTCTCGCCTGTCTACTCTTAGCTCCGCCTCCCTGTTCCCTGTCCAATCATAGGGCTCCTGTTGCCTTAATGTAATTGGACAGGGAAAATCCTGCAACAGACCTCCACTCTGCGCAGTGCCCGCCAGGTCCAGAGCCATTTGCAGTAATATGTAAGGGCCACCTTGGTGGTGGATCGTGCTACTGCAAGATAGGAGCCACTTCATGGGGACCTGTACACAAAATGTTTCTATGCAAAATGAGAACCGTGTTTAGAAACAGATTGGGCATTGTTATCATCCAAACGATGTGCATTGTTGAGGACACCGTCATGTTCACGGGTGAGTTTGTGAAGACTTCTGCCCTATTCTGGACATTGAACATGAGAAACATAAATTCTCAGGAGATGGAACACCACCAGACTCTGCTTCACAGTCTCAAAGAATTATTCTTTGGGATTTTCGCTCTTCTGAGACTCGACTTTTCTTTATTATCACCAGGATTCTCTACGTGATTTTGGGCCTCAGCTTCCCTTGTAGAACTTTTGTTTCCCCAGAGACAGGGTTTCTCTGTGTAGCCTTGGCTGTCCTGGAACTTCCTCTGTAGAGCAGGCTGGCTGTGAACTCAGAGATCCTCCTGTCCAGTCTCTGGGTGCACCGGAGGGACCCATGGTGCTGGCCACATATGTGGCAGAGGAGGGCCTTGTTGGCCATCAGGGGGAGGAGAGACCCTTGGGCCTGAGGGTGTTAGATGCCCCAGTATAGGGAAATGCCAAGGAGGGAAGAAGAGAGTGGGTGGGTGGGTGGGGAAATAACCATCATAGAGGCAGGGGGAGGGGATAGGGAGGTTCCAAAGGGGAGATCTAAAAAGGGGGAAACATTTGAAATATAAATAAAGTATGAAAAAAAATTAAAAAAAAAATAAAGAACTCATGTGTCCCAGCTTACACAGAAATGCTCAGCCAGGTTCGGCTTGGAGTAAAGAAAATATTGTATATCTTCTCTAAGATAAGGTAGTAAGAAAAATAGAGGGGGTTTCTAGGGGTAGTAGTGTTAGCAGTGCGTTAATTTTGTCACTCCGATTGTCTTTAGGGGAATCTTAGCAATTCTAGGATCTGGGACCAGAAAGTGGCAGAGTGATATGGAAGTGAGAAGAACATGGAAGTGGTAAAACACAGAGATGTCCTCAGGCTCTCGATTTCCTCTGAGCCTTCTACCTCTTGGATTCAGAAAGAACATGGTTCTAGAAGTCACAAAATAGTCAGGAGTAAGTGCCTTGGCAATTCAACGGGAATGGAAAGTTGGTGAAGGCTTAACTGCATGTGAGGCAAGTGGTATTTTTTATACTGAGTGTACAGGACAGAGTCTCCTCTTACATGTTTACGACTAGCTCTCCAAAGAGTATTCGAAGAAGCTTATGGGGTAAGACATTGCAAAATATGATATTTGAAGTGCTAAACTGAGCCAGAGACAACACAAACATCGTTTATCAATTCTGGTTATAACATCTGGAGGAATCTTAGAAACACTCATGATTTAGCCCCATCTCAACTGAACGGAAATCCCCAAGGGATGGGCAAGTGTTCATATTTTTTTTTAAGTCTGAAAGCAACTCTAACGTGCATCTAAGTTGAGAAGTTCAAGGGACTGATGCCACCAAATCCATGACTTGACTAGGGATATTTTAAAACTCCTACAAGCTTATTGAATTGGCACTTCTAGGATGGGAGATATATGGTTCTGATGTACGGTCATGGACGAAATCCTTTGTTCTGTGGTCTACTTCATCAGATTCCTGGAATAAGTTTTGAAAACTCTTGATATACGGAGAAAGTTTGAAGACAAGGCTCTAGTTTATTCTTTTATGATCTGATCTCTTTTACTCTCAGCATAACTGTAGCCATTTTGTTATATGCCTGTCAGCTATTCCATGTTGTTGCTGTAACATGCCTGCCAGTCATTGACCTAGAGAAATGACTTGGCTCAAGGACATGCTGACCACATACCCTGTTTTGCTCTGTATGTTCTGAATGTTCCATAGGAGATTTGCTAATCTTAAGAAATTCTGCAAAGATTTATGTAGGGCCCATCAAATCAAAGGTCAACTTGAACTGCTATATCTAAACAGCTTGAATCAGAGCTGACCACTGGGCAGCCCTTCCTGTACCTACATATGAGCTCACTATGGGTTTTGTGGTTGACACTGAAGAATGCCAAAAGTAATGACTATAATATTCATACTTTTTATCTCAATGTTCTGAAATTCTCCTGTTCACCACCAATCCACCCCCCCCCAGGACCAATCAGCCTAACATTTAGCTGACAATACTTTGTCTAGTAAGTAAATTGCTCCTCTCCTTGCCCTTGAAACCTTTGAACTGGGTTCTTCCTATAAAAAGCTTACCTGAGTGCAGACTAGTACTGCAGTCTTTTTTTTTTTTTATTTTTGGCATGGAGGTCCAGTATTATGGAATACTTTCAATAAACTATTCTTGCTTAACTGAGATAAGTGTTTGGTTTGAGTGTGGATTCCTGAACCCAAAAATATTCAACAACTATTTGTTGAGTGTCATATATTAGCTGCTCTGTTAGGTGCTGGTGGTACAGGAATAAAACAGAAAAGGCCTTTGACCTTATGTATCTTCAGAATATAATTTGTGGGCATGTGTTGCTCTGTTGTTCGTTTTTGTTGCTGTTATTCTTCATTTTTAATTGAAAATAGATTCCTTTCTCATAAAATATATCCTGAATATAGTTTCCCTTCCCTCCATTCCTCCCAGTTCCTCCCCACCTTTGATCCCCTCTGGATCCATTCCCTTTCTGTCTCTCTGTAGAAAAAGATTCCAAGAGATAACCAAACATGACAAAATAAAGTATAATAAGATGAAGCAAAATTGTTCATACCAAAGTTGAACACAGCAACCCAACAGGAGGAAAAGAATCCCAAGAGCAGGCAAAAGAGTCAGAGACCCACTTGTTCTCACAGTCAGAAGTCCCATAAAAATACTAAGCTGATAGCTCTAAAATATATGCAAAGAACCTCAGTATAGATCCATGTAGGCCTTGTGCTTGCTGCTTCAGCCTCTGTAAGCTCAAATGCACCTTGCTTAGTTGATTCACAAGGCCTTGTTTTCCTGGTGTCCTCCATTCCCTCTGGCTTTTTCGATCTTTCTGCCTCCTCCTTGAGCTCCAAGGGGAATGGTTTGACTGAGACCTCGAATTTAGACTCTTTATGCATAATGTCTGGCTGTGGGTCTCTACATCTATTCCCATCTGCTGCCAGAGGCAGTCTCTGATGATGACTAGATAAGGCACCAATCTATGGATCTATGAATATAGCAAAATATGATTAGGAATCATTTAATTTACTTTTTTGGACCAGTCCTGTTTGGTTTTACTCTAGGTCATTTGATTATCTAGTGTCTGGTTCCTGGTTAGCCAAGCAGTGTCAGGTATGGCCCTTGTTAGTTAGGGCTTTACTGCTGTGAATAGACACCACGACCAAGGCAACTCTAATAAGGACAACATTTTATTTTGTTATATATATATATTTACTTTATTTACATTTCAAATGTTTTCCTCTTTCGAGGTCTCTCCTTTAGAAACCCCCTATCTCATTCCCCCTCCCCCTGCCTCTATGAGGGTGCTGCCCCACCCACCCACCCACTCCCAACTTCCCTTCCTAGCTTTCCCTTACACTGGGGCATCTAACACCCTCAGGTCCAAGGGTCTCTCCTCCCCCTGATGGCTAACAAGACCCTCCTCTGCCATATATGTGGCCAGCACCATGGGTCCCTCTGTTATTATAGGCTGGGATAATGGGATGAGTTGGGAGAAGGAAGTTTGGAAAAGATCTTTGTGCTCCATTGTGATGGAGTCAGAGAAGAGAGATCACAGCAGGTGTTCTGCCACCATGCTGGGGGCGAGACTAGGGCAACTGGATCTGGAGGAGCTGAAAGAGAGGTGAATATCTACATATCTACATTCAACTTGTTTTTTTGTTTGTTTGTTTTTGGTCTAGAGAGACTCTTATTTTTATTTTAATTCTGTTTATTCTCTCTCTCTCTCTCTCTCTCTCTCTCTCTCTCTGTGTGTGTGAGAGAGAGAGCGAGCATGGAGTTGGCTAGTTGGGAAAGTGGGAAGGATCTGGGAGGAGTTGGGAGAGGGAAAACTGTGATCAGAATATATTGTCTGAATTTTTCTCAGAAAAATATTTTATAATATTTGTAAATATTATGTATTTTACAATATTTCTAAATAAATATGTAATATCTTTGAAATATTATGTTCAAAGATAATTTTTAAACCTGTGATGATTTTAGGATTATTCATTGGTCTGTATAACACCTTTACATGTATTTCCATAACATTGTCTAATTTAGTACATCAACACGGAGTTTAACACATGTTTGCAACTGATTTCCAGCTACTTCGCCACACCCATAAATTTTAGCTATGATTTCAGAAAAGATCTTGTAACTCCCACAATTTTGAAATGTTCTATTTTCTCTTGAGATACAAATTGTGAGAGTAGGTCTGAATCACTAATTCCATAATTTCACTATCATGAGGATGCAAGGATTCTAAACATTATCCGATCATATATTTATTTTTGCAGACCTCTGCAGTAATTCTATATAATAAATTCAATTGAAGGCAACCCACTTCTGTGTAAGTTATTCTTGGATACTTTTGTTTCAGTGTTGAGAAAATTGCTTAAAGAAGAATAGATATTCTGCAACTTTATGACCCATGATCATGTGATCAAGATCGTGGCCACTCTTTTTATGTCTTTTGGGGGCAGTGTTTGTATCTTTCTTAATTAATCTTCTGGTTCTAGAGTGACACATACCAACTACGGAGCCACATAACAAAGGAGAAAGTTTAGCTGATAGTGCTAACTTTTTTTTCTATACACTAATGTTTTCACATTAGTGTGTGTTTTATTTCAGTTTCAGTTTTTCAAATCAAGAATACAACTTTTCACTGTTATTGTATATGCACGAACAAATGTGGCCTTGGGATTCATATCCCACACAATACTGCAGACAGAGGTGCAATTTAACAACCTTATTGACCAGTACTTTGTCAACTGTTAGTGTTTGAATTGTTAAAGGGTCTCATCTGGAGGTGTTGGTCACAGGCAGTGCTTTATGCACAGATAGGATTTTATCCACAATCGTTATTTTATCTCAGATGGTGGCTTATCCACAGATAGTTGGTTCTGCTTGACAGGTATTTTCCGAACTAATGAAACTTTATATTCACACGAGGAAGAATAATCTTCATGCTCTGTATTTAATGCTTTGAGCACCTGAAAACTACCTAACAGGGGACCAATCCATTTTACAGCTGCATCCTAGAACTCCTGTTGGTTTTATTATAACTCCGTTTACATTTCGGTAGGTACCATCTATATGGCTGAAGATGGAGAAAAAGTAATCTTGTTAACTATTTCTGAGATGATGTTTTCTAGAAAATTAGGAAAGATCTTGGAGATTGACTGACTTACTACGTTTACTTTTAATCTGTATCATATTTCTTATTCTCTTCTTTGAGGACAAAACATTTTGGTTCTCAGAGTTTGAGAGGTGGTTGTAGTGTATGTAGCTTTAACATGTATTGGACTTTGCTAATTTGAATCATTTATTGATCTTTAAAATAATATGTTTCTAGTCATCTGAGTGGATTCACTTAGCGGCTGATGAAAACAGATGCAGAGACCCACAACCAAGCATTAAGTGGAGCTTGGGAAATCTTGTGGAAGAGGGGGAGGAAGGATTCAACGAGCCAGAGAAGTCAAGGACACCACAAGAAAACCTACAGAATCAAGTAATCTTAGCCCAGAGGGCCTGACAGAGACTGAACCACCAGTCGAAGAGTATGTGTGGGACAGATCTAGTCCCCCCACACACATGCAACAGATGTATACCTTGGTCCTCATGTGGGACCTTTAACAGCAGGAGCAGAGGTTGTCTCTGATTCTCTTGTCTGTCTTGGGATCCCTTTCCCCTAACTGGGCTGCCATGTCAAGCATCACTAGAAGAAAATGCGCCTAGTCCACCTATGATATGCCAAGATTGGTTGCTATCCATGGGAGGTCTCCCCTTCTCTGAGGAGATGGGATGAGAGGAAGGGACTAGAAGGAGAAGAAGGAAGGGAAGCTCCAATTGGGATGTAAAGGAAACAAATTAATTAATGAAAAAATTGTCATCAAATATTGAAAAAACAGATGTTTCTATAAAGTTGCTGTCGATGTTTTCAGTGACACTTTGGACATGTTTATGACACAAGAATTTTTTTTTGTCACCTGTAACTTTGTAAAATGGAAAATCTATTATTTTTTTCTTTCACCTAGGACTTTCAAGGTTGGTAATTCACAAGATACATCTTCTCTTTCTAATGAACCTTTCCCATCTTTGTCACTTGTTTTGTTGTTGATTTATAATCTCACTCTAGTACAATGTTATTATTTGCCATGTCAGTCGTACCTGGTGAAAAATGCCCCATCACCTTATTCTTTCTTATCATTTCCAGGTGAACTCTCTTTGTCCTTGATTTTTTTTTTTTGACAGTCGCTGTTGTTTAGAGGTCACTTCTCATTATCCACACTACTTGAAATTCCCTTGATGTTTTCATTCTCTTTTATCTTACCTGCCACTTCTCTAGCTAATCAATATGCAAGAACGGTGTTTTAGTGCCAGGTCCAGCATAGCCTTAGTAGGGACAGAATGACATGGTTCCTGTCGCTGGGACAGGGCCAGCAGACCTGGGCCTGCACAAGTGTCTGTGGCTGCTCTGGTTTATTGCCTGTTTGTATAATAGTGTAACTATTTTCAGGTTCATCTTAAGAATGCCCTCCCTGTTAACTATTAATGGCTCCATGTTAATCTCAGACAGCCTGAGTCCAGGAGGCAAAGGTGTGACTAATGTCTCGCAAAATGTTAAACACTGGGACCTTCAGGACAGCCCTTAAGGCTATGGATAGAACTATAAACACAGGGAAGTTTGAGACTATGTAATTTCTCAACTATGCAAAAATATAAGGATGCAATATAAAGTATACAAGGAGCTTCAGAGATCTAAAGGAACAGAGGCAGCTACACTATGACCCAGTTTGTCAGAAAGATACAAAGACAGGCAGATTCCTGAGTTCAAGGTCAATCTGTGACCCAAGGAGTCCTGACCTAGGTGTGGGAAGAATGGTAATTTCAGGACAGAGTCCCACCCAGCTTTCTTATAGTCTATGCTTTAAGAAGGCAGGCTGCTCACTGAATTCTTTTGCAATTTTATAAATAAGAAAAAGAATGTGCTTGGTGTCTCCTAAGAATTAAGCAGCTGGGGTCACAGGATGCAGATTCATAGGATAAACAGAAGGAAACCTGAAGTCAATGACTGGATTGATATGTAATATAAAAGACTGGGCCTTTGATCTGCATCAGGTGAGCTAGCAGAACGCTATAGAAGTTCTTCTGATTCCTGGGCATATACCCAGAAGATGTTCCACTATGTTCACAGCAGCCATATTTATAATAGCCAGAAGCTGGAAACAACCCAGATGTCCCTCCACAGAGGAATGGATACAGAAAATGTGGTACATTTATACATGGAATACTACTCAGCTATTAAAAACAATGACTTCATGAAATTCACAGACAAATGGATGGAACTTGAAAATATCATCCTGAGCTAGGTAACGAAGTCACAAAAGAAGGAACATGGCATGTACTCACTGATAAGTGGTTATTAGCCCAAAAGTTTGGAACACCCAAGAGTCACTTCGCAGCAGCAGTAGGGCTGAATGTGAGGTTCCAGATGGAGGAGTTGGAGAAGGGACTGAAGGAGCTGAGGGAGTTTGCAGCCCCATGGAGGGAGCAGCAGTGTCAACTGGTCAGGCCCCTCGGTGCTCCCAGAGACTGGACCACCAAACCAAACAATACTCATGGAGGGACCCATGGTGCTGGCCACATATGTGGCAGAGGAGCGTCTTGTTAGCCATCAGTTGGAGGAGAGGCTCTTAGGCCTGAGGGTGTTAGATTCCCCAGTATAGGGGAATGCCAGGGAGGGAAGACTGGAGTGGGTGGGTGGGTGGGGGAGCAACCTCATAGAGGCAGGGGGAAGGGGGATGGGATAGGGGGTTTCTGAAGGGGAGATCTGGAAAGGGGAAAACATTTGAAATGTAAATAAAATATCAAAAAATAAGAATTAAATAAAAAAAAATTTCTCTAGGGGGAGCTGAGCTGTCTGGAGAACTCTGGAGAGTGAAAACAGCATTTCAAGATTTTTTTTTCTGACAGGATTTCTATTTTTAGTTAGAAAATCCATGGAGAGTGAACAGAGAGCGCTCTTTTAGAATTATTTTTTTTTCTAACAGGATTTCTGACTTGGTCTGACACAGCTCTTTTAGAAGGTTCTAGCAGCTATCCAGAGAAGGCTAGCTAAAGAGTGAACATAGCTCTTTTAAATTTTCTTTTCTGGCTTTCTGATTTTGATCAGAAAACCCAAGAATTACTTTTAGAATTTTTTTCTAACAGGATTTCTGACTTGGTTAGAAGATCTGAGAATCTTTTCTAATAGCCTTTCTAACTTTGGTCAGAAAATGGGCTTTCCAGAGAGCTTTTGGAATTTTTACTAGCAGGGAGAACTGTCTCCAGCAGAAAGCTAGCTGCCTTAACCAGAGAGTTTTTAGAATAGCAAGAAAAGGCTGTCTAGAGCAGAGCAGAACACACACACACACACACACACACACACACACACACACACACACACGTAGAGAGATAGGAGGGAGGGAGAGGGGGGCGGAGACTGGGCCTGGCTTGGGCTTTTTTATTTTTTTTTTTTGGTTTTTCGAGACAGGGTTTCTCTGTGTAACCCTGGCTGTCCTGGAACTCACTCTGTAGACCAGGCTGGCCTCGAACTCAGAAATCCGCCTGCCTCTGCCTCCCGAGTGCTGGGATTAAAGGTGTGTGCCACCAATGCCCGGCTTTGGGCTTTTGAAAACTCAAAGCCCTACCCCACTGTCACTCCTCCTACTGTTAAGACCACACTTCCTCTGACAAGGTCACACCTCATAATCTTTACCAAAATACTTATATCAACTAGCTATATGAACTTTGGGAGCTATTCTCATTCAAAGCACCACAAGTAGTTACTTTGGGCTTCATAATATTAAGAGTGCTTTATTTTATATGTACATGTGTTTTACCTGCATTCTGGTCTGCCCACTGCTGTGTGCTTGATGCTGATGGATGCCAGAAGAGGACATAAGATCTAGAAATGTTGTTATAGATGGTTGTGAGCTTCCATGTGGGTGATAGTTTCTCTGGAAGAGCAACCAACACTCTAAAGCACTAGCAATCTTTCCAGTCCCTGCATAATACTATTCATAGTTACAGCTGATGGGAATGGTCTTTAACCCAAGCACTCAGTAAGTATGCAGAGGCAGGAAGATTTCTATGAATTTGAAGACAGTGTGATCTACGAAGAGTTGCAGGTCAGCAAGAGAGAGAGTTTGCTCCTCTCTGCCAAAATCACTATAGCAGTACATATTGGCTTCCAGTTGATGCATTTTCATTTTTCTCTCTTCCTCTTTGCATCAAATGCTCTTTTAGGTATTTTCCAAGTGTCTGTTATATTTTGTAGACCCAGGGTAGAGGATTTTTCTGAAGCATCACACCGATTTGTCTGTAAGCTTCTGCTTACCTTTACTGAAGTTTTATAAGGCAGGAGTTGGACTTTTTGGATAATATTATTGACATATAGAAATAAAAGTGTGGAAATATTGGTGTCCTGAAAAAAGGAGAGTCTTAGAAGCTGAGATGGCTTTTGTAACTAAGGCAGCAGCCATGTGTACAACGCTGTTACCTCTATCATTTCCTGAACACGATTAGGTCTTGTTTTAGTCACAGAATAAGACACCTTGTCAATTGAACGTCTGTTGATGGAGGAGGAAACATTTCTTTAGCATTTGATAGAATGTTAATGTCACCTTTTCCAAATCCTCTAGCAGACCAGTTGCAAAATTTATAGACATGCACATAAATCTTCTGATATACCTTTATCCACAGGATTTTCACGAGTGGTTGGAGAGGTTGAAACCTGCAAACAACTCAACAATAGCATCTTTTTCTAAAAGTAGAGGGAAATACAAAGAAGTGTGTGGTAAGGGCTTTTTCTTTACTCGGATTTACAAATTAAATGACACCGCCATTTTCAGAGATGATTCTCTTCCAAATAACAGTAGGTTGAGATGCAGATCTACAATTTCTGTACTAATGAAACAAGTTGCTCTCCCAAGGAATACACTTCTCTTTGTGCACTGTGGCTTGGAATTTCATTTTTTCCCCACAGCTGGAGAGAAGGCTCGGTGGTTATGAGCACATGCTGCTCTTCCAGAGGAGCTGGATTTGGGTCGCTCTCAACCATCTGTAATTCGAGTTTCAGAGGATTCAATGCCCTCTTCTGATTTCCTCAGGCATCAGGCACACACGTGATGCACAGTCATACATCCAGACAACACAATTACACAGTTAAGAGAAAGAATCAATAGTCTTTAAGAATTCCCATATTGTTCTGAAAGAAGTTGGCAAAGTTTCTCAGTTGCCCATAATTACATACTTTCTACATACTCCTGTGTCGCAGCAAACCGCATGTTTTGAAGTAGCTGTTAGAATTTATCAACCAGATTTCAAACTGTATCTACAAACTCCTCTTTCAATTCAGTTCCAGTGTCAGTTGAATAGAATACATAACTGAGAAGTTTGAAAAGCATGTCTTCTAAAAAGGATGGTTGCAATATAGTCATGCAAGATGGCAAGATATGGCTATCATCACTGATGATATCAAGTCCATTTCAGATGAAGGTTTCATCTTGTAGAGAAGTATAAGATGTTTTTGATTCCTCTCACTTTACTGACTGTATGCTAACCACAAACTTCTCCTAAAAGAAAATAATACATATCATCCTAAACTGTTGCTGTCAATTAGGGTGGACCCATAGATGCAGTGGAGATTACGGTTTTCATAAATTAGACGGGCAGTTTCATGTCTGTAGTGCTGACAGAGGCCAGAAGAGGGCATCAGATCCCATGGATCTGTTAACTGAAGCTAACAAACGGTTGTGAGACTGTATGTGGGTGCCTGGTCTTCCGCAAGAACAAATGTTTTTAATCTCTGATCCAACATAAAGCCCTAATAATGGACTTTTTATTTCTTAAACATAAATTTTTATTCCTTGTAAAATCTGCTGCTTATGCTTGATACACATCTGAGAAATTGATGCCTTTCCTGACTTGTGAGTTACCAGGCAAAAGTATTAATCATTAGATCACAAATCTTTGGTTGATAATCATGGTTTGATTAAAGCAACTAAATATCACCCTGATATAGTCATTGAAACTTTGAAATTCATAACTGTATTAGTTACATTTCTCATGACTATAACAAAATACCTCACAAAACTTATGCAAGGAAGTTTATTTTGGCTTATACTTGCAATGATAAAGTTCCTCTTGACAGGTAAGGAATGGCAGAACAAGAGGTGTGTGAACACATTGTTTTCATAGTCAGGGAGCACAGAGGGTTGAACGCTCATGCTCATCCAAACGTCTTTTGTTTTTTCATACACTTAGAAACCCAAACTAAAAAAAGTTGGAGTGGGTCTTCCCACTTCAGTTAAGATAGTGCAGATAATCTCTTACAGACATGGCCATAATCTTGTTTCTAAGATGAGTGTAGATCTTGTCCAGTTGACAACAAACTATCTTCATAATGGAAAAATTTTTATGTTGGAAGTAACAAACACTTCTAAATTTGTTAATAGCAACTATATAATATTTCACCCATATTTTACTTGGTATTTGTTTATGATACAGTCTAGGCTGAGGTGTACATAGATTTTTGAATGATAGAAGAGGCAGAGGAATTTACTCTGGTATTATGTTCAGGAAGGGAGATATTTTCTGGAGAGGTGTTAGTCTTATTGTTGACTAGAAAGTTAATATATTTTCTTTTGTTATGAAGGAGTAGTAAAATTTTGAATAATGCTTCTAACAATACCACGTGTAACAATAGTTACATCTGCTGCAGGCTATACTGGCTGGTTTTGTGTCAACTTGACACAAGCTGGAGTTATCACAGAGAAAGGAGCTTCAGTTGAGGACATGCCTCCATGAGATCCAGCTGTAAGGCATTTTCTCAGTTAGTGATCGAGGAGGGAGGGCCCCTTGTGGGTGGTGCCATCTGTGGGCTGGTAGTCTTGGGTTCTATAAGAAAGCAGGCTGAGCAAGCCAGGGGAAACAAGCCAGTAAGGAACATCCCATGGCCTCTGCATCAGCTCCTACTTCCTGACCTGCTTGAGTTCTAGTCCTGACTTCCTCTGGTGATGAACAGCAGCATGGAAGTGTAAGCTGAATAAACCCTTTCCTCCCCAACTTGCTTCTTGGTCATGATGTTTGTGCAGGAGTAGAAACCCTGACTAAGACACAGGCACTAAAGGATTTGTTGCTTTGTTCAGATATCTAATAGAGGTAGATGTTGTCTAAATGAGATTGTGGTAAAGAATGGACATTTTTGGTAGTTTCCTCTTGAATGCCTTGCCATGTCATAACACATGTTATGCTGGAGACAATGTCACAATATCCATTTCTTTCTTGAATGAAGCCAATGATAGGCTGTCAGTGACAACTTATGCCAAGAAGGCTTTATATTCTGGAATTATACACTGCTCTTCCTCAAGGAGGGGCACATAGGAGGGTTTGAAGAGATGATGTAATTATATTATAATCTCAAAAAATAAATAAGAAAGACCCTGATATTCAACTTAATACTATATAATTCAGTTGCATTGCATGTGAAATAAATTGTATTTCATGACACAATGCATTACTAATTCTCAAATTCTCATTAATCCACTCTTCATTTGGGCCATTGTCTGTTTGAGACTATATGATTTTATAATATTTGATAACATGTCATTTAAGATATTTCCAATTCTGGTTAATACTTGTAAGCTGGAACAGTTGTGAACTTTCCAAAGACTAGAAATCCACTGAGAAATCCAACGAGAACTAACTATTCATGTTATTTCCATTTAAGAGTTAGCACTTGGCTTGGCATGGTTAGCACATACCTTTAGACCCAGCATGTGGGAGGCAGAGGCAGGTGGATGTCTATGAGTTGGAGGCCAGACTGATATACAGAGTGAGTTCCAGGACAGCCAAGGCTGTGCAGTGAAATCCCTAAAACAGACAGACAGACAAACAAACAAACAAACAAGCAGAAGAGTTTCAGATTTTGGATATTTCCTTTGAAGGAAGTAACGCATTTCATTTTTCGTCTTTCTGCTTTTAAAATTTTTTTATTGCTTATTTTATTTATTGACATTTAAAATGTTATCCCCCTTCCCAGGTTCTCCTTCACAAACCCCCTATCCCCTTCCCCCTTCCCTGTCTCTATGAAGGTGCTCCCCCACCAACCCACCTATTCCTACCACTCCACCCTAGCATTCCCCTACACTGGGGCATCGAGCCTTCACAGGACCACTGGGCTCCCCTCCCACTGATGCCAGATCAGGCCATCCTCTGCTACATATGCAGCTGGAACCATGGGTCCCTTCATGTGTACTCTTTGTACTGTGTCATAATATCACTGTTCAGCTTTGTGGCAAGACAGCCAGCTTCCTTGTTAGTGTCATCCAAAGCTGATTTTGATGATCTCAGAAAGACCCCTTAAGCCTTTCTTTTCCCCAATTTTTAGCATGTTGTTAGACTATATAGGTAAGGTTTAAAAACTGCAACCTAAAAACAACAAACACATTTTCCCAGGTGCAAGCATAAGATAAAAAAACCAATTTTTTTTCAAAATTTGGGCAAATAAATGACTCCAGGTCATTAAAAACTGTAGGATAGTATCATGAGCTGTAGACGCAGGTGCAGACTTCCATTCTCCACATATTAACCAGCGCTGTCTTGTTGCAGTTCTACCAAATGAAGTCCAAATATTCCGTGTTCATTTTATCTTCAAGTGATCCACATCTAATGGCTCTTTATTTAGTATATCAGCACCACCCAGAAAATTTTGGTGTGCTAATGAAAATGTCACATTCTTAGAGCCACTGGTAATGTGGCTAGAAGGCACAGGGAAGTGCTTTTTTTATTTTAGCCTCCTGTGTTGTGTCTTTATGGAGTGGATTTCAGAAGATGAAAATACATGGCCTCTCTATTGTTCATGTGATAAACCTTTGCTAGGTAAGAAGTAAAGCTTCATGACCATTTTCACCCACAGTGAGCAAGGGGCACACAAAGTATATCTTTCAAAAATTTGACCTCAGTACTTGCTAGTATGTTCTGTGATGCTGTTTTCTAGTTTATATTTTTCTTTTCTTTTTTATTTTTTTATTGATTACTTAGGAATCTCGTATCATGTGTCCCAATCACGCTCACCTTGTGGTCTTCCTATGTCTGCCTCCCTTCTCCCTGTGACCTCTCTCCTCAAAACACAATCCATATATTTACTGGATCATGGTCAAATTCCTAATGGACAGCCCTCACAAGTGAGGATGAGTCTTTCTCTGCCTACATTAGCGTCAGAAACTATCAGCTGAGGAGAGCCAAGCAATGGCCAATGTGAGACAGAGCTAGCTCTCCCACGCCCATCCTACTTCCTCCCTGGTAAGGACCAGGGAAGCCTCTCCTTCATTCCTAGTGGCATGGTCATGTGAATGCCACCTAGGGGCGGGGCCAGCTCTCCTGTGAGGGGCAGGGCCGATTCTCCAGCCACAGACATTAACAAGGCTTCAGGCAGCAGCCTCAGCCCCAGGCCTCTGCATGGGCTTTGGTGTAAAAGGGGCTGCAGACATCAACATGGCCCCTAGCCATATCAAGACCACTGACCCACTCTTGGCTCTCAGTGGCTGCATGGTCTCAGGAGGTTACACATATTACTCATATCAGCATGGCTCCTGGAGGCAGCAAGGCCTGAGGACATAACTGAGGCAAAGTGCAGTGAACCAGACTACATGGATCTCAGGCTTCATTAAGGTCTGGGGCAGCAGTATGGACCACCAAAAATATGTCCTCCAGTGGTCCTTCGAGGAGCTCCAATCCAGAAAGTGAACCCTTTCTCATCTCAGACCCAGAGACAGGGGAATTTCTTGGCCAGGCAGAAAGATTGGTGGCTGAGCTGTCTGCATAAGCTCCATGTTGTTGTACATCATTCTGCCAACCGTCTCCATGACATATTTTTGGTTGTACTGGCCATTGGTTTCTCCCCACCTCACCCCCATCCCTCACCCCCATCCCTCACCTGACCACCCCCCCTCACTCCCCACCCCCATCTCCCCAGGCTGTAGGTCCTGGGCTGTGCCTGCTTGGCTGTCTCCTGGCTGGCCCAGAGCCCTGTGCCCTATATTTTTCATTTTGACTGAAATTCCACATGTCTTTATGTAGGCATGACTGGTCCTTAAAAGATATTTATTCTTAAAAGCTGAAATGTCTGTATTTAATTTCACCTCTTTTTTTCCCATACTTTATTTACATTTCAAATGTTTCCCCCTTTCCAGATCTCCCCTTTGGAACATCCCCATTCCCTCCACCATCCCCCTGCCACTATGGGGGTATTCTCCCACCCACCCACCCACCCACCTACCCACTCTCATCCTCCCTCCTTGGCATTCTCCTCTACTGGGGCATCTAACACCCTCATGCCCAAGGGCCTCTCCTCCCCCTGATGTCTAACAAGACCCTCCTCTGCCACATATGTGGCCAGCACCATGGGTCCCTCCATGTGTATTCGTTGGTTGGTGATCCAGTCTCCGGGAGCACCGTGAGGTCAGGCCAGTGGACACTGTTGCTCCCTCCATGGGGCTGCAAACTCCCTCAGCTCCTTCAGTCCCTTCTCCAACTCCTCCATCTGGGACCTCACACTCAGCCCTACTGTTGCTGCGAAGTGACTCTTGGGTATTTCGAACTTTTGGGCTAATAACCACTTATCAGTGAGTACGTATTATGTTCATTTTTTTAAATTTATTTATTTATTTTCTACTTTATTTACATTTCAAATGTTTTCCCCTTTCCAGATATCCCCTTTGGAACCTCCCTATTCCCTCCCCCCTCCCCTGCCTCTATTGGGGTATTCCCCCCCACACCTACCCACCCACTCTTGTCTTCCCTCCTTGGCATTCTCCTATCCTGGGGGATCTAATACCCTCAGGCCCAAGGTCCTCTCCTCCTCCTGATGTCTAACAAGACCCTCCTCTGCCACATATGTGGCCAGCACCATGGATCACTCCATGTGTATTTTTTGGTTGGTGGATCAGTCTCCAGGAGTATCGGGGGATCAAGCCAGTTGCCACTGTTGCTGCCTCACTGGGGATGCAAATTCCCACAGCTCCTTCATTCCCTTCTCCAAGTCCTCCACCTGGGACCTCCCACTCCACCCTACTGTTGCTGTGAAGTGACTCTTGGGTATTTCGAACTCTTGGGCTAATAATCACTTAACAGTGAGTACATACCATGTTCATTCTTTTGTGACTGTGTTAACTTGCTCAGGATGATATTTTCAAGATCCATCCATTTGTCTGCAAATTTCATGAAGTCATTGTTTTTAATTGCTGAGTCATGTTCATTCTTTTGTGACTGAGTTACCTCGCTCAGGATGATATTTTCAAGTTCCATCCATTTGCCTGCGAATTTCATGAAATTGTTATTTTTAATAGCTGTATAGTATTCCATTGTGTAAATGTACTATATTTTCTGCATCCATTCCTCTGTTGAGGGACATCTGGGTTGTTTCCAGTTTCTAGCCATTAAAAATATGTCTGCTATGAACATAGTGGAGCGTGTGTCTTTATTACATGTTGGAGCATCTACTGGGTATATGCCCAGGAGTGGAATAGCTGGGTCCTCAGGTAGTATTATGTTCATTTATCTGAGGGTCTGCCAAACTGATTTCCAGAGCGGTTGTATCAACTTGCATTCCTACCAGCAATGGAGGAGTGTTCCTCTTTTTCCACATCCTCGCCAACATCTGCTGTCACCTGAGTTTTTGATCTTAGCCATTCTGACTGGTGGGGGGTGAAATCTCAGGGTTGTTTTGATTTGCATTTCCCTGATGACTAAGGATGTTGAACATTTCTTTAGGTGCTTCTCGGCCATTCGAGTTTCCTCAGTTGAGAATTCTTTGTTTAGCTCTGTTCCCCATTTTTTGATAGGGTTATTTGTATCTCTGGAGTCTAACTTCTTGAGTTCTTTGTATACATTGGATATTAGCCCTCTATCAGATGTAGGATTGGTAAAGATCTTTTCCCAATCTTTTGGTTCCTGTTTTCTCCTATTTACAGTGTCCTTTGCCTTACAGAAGCTTTGTAATTTTATGATTCTTGATCTTAGAGCACAAGCCATTGGTGATCTGTTCAGGAACTTTTCCCCTATGCCCATGTGTTCGAGATTTTTCCCCACTTTCTCTTCTATTAGATTCAGTGTATCTGGTTTATGTGGAGGTCCTTGATCCACTTGGACTTGAGCTTTGTACAGGGAGATAGGAATGGTTCAATTCACAATCTTCCACATGTAGATGGCCAGTTGAGCCAGCACCATTTGTTGAAGGTGCTGTCTTGTTTCCACTGTATGGTTTTAGCTCCTTTTTCAAAGATCAAGTGACCATAAGTGTGTGGGTTCATTTCTGGATCTTTGATTCTATTCCATTGATCTACCTGCCTGTCACTGTACCAATACCATGCAGTTTTTATCACTACTGCTCTGTAGTATAGCTTGAGGTCAGGGAGGCTGATTCCCCCAGAAGTACTTTTATTGTTGAGAATTATTTTTGTTATTCCATTTGAATTTGAGAATTGCTCTTTCTAAGAATTGAGTTGGGATTTTGATGGAGATTGCATTGAATATGTAGATTGCCTTCAGCAGGATGGCCATTTTTACTATGTTAATCCTGCCAATCCATGAGCATGGGAGATCTTTCCATCTTCTGAGGTCTTCCTCAATTTCTTTCTTAAGAGACTTGAAGCTCTTGTCATACAGATCTTTCACTTGTTTGGTTAGAGTCATACCAAGATATTTTATATTGTTTGTGACAATTGTGAAGGGTGTTATTTCCCTAATTTCTTTCTCAGCCTGTTTATCCTTCAAGTATAGGGAGGCTACTGATTTGCTTGAGTTAATTTTGTATCCAGTCACTTTGCTGAAGGTGTTTACCAGCTGTAGCAGATCTCTGGTGGAGTTTTTCTGGTCACTTAAGTATACCATCATATCATCTGCAAATAGTGATATTTTGATTTCTTCCTTTCCAATTTGTATCCCTTTGACCTCCTTTTGTTGTCTGATTGCTTTAGCTAGAACTTCAAGTACTATATTGAATAGATAGGGAGAGAGAGGGCAGCCTTGCCTAGTCCCTGATTTTAGTGGGATTGCTTCGAGTTTCTCTCCATTTAGTTTGATGTTGGCTACTGGTTTGCTGTATATTGCTTTTACTGTGTTTAGGTATGCTCCTTGAATTCCTGATCTTTCCAAGACTTTTATCATGAAGGGATGTTGAATTTTGTCAAATGCTTTTTCAGCATCTAACAAGATGATCATGTGGTTTTTTTCTTTGAGTTTGTTTATGTAGTGTATTACATTGATGGATTTCTGTGTATTGAACTATCCCTGCATCTCTGGGATGAAGCCTACTTGATCATGGTGAACAATCATTTTGATGTGTTCTTGGATTCGGTTTGAGAGAATTTTATTGAGTATTTTTGCATCAATATTCATAAGGGAAATTGGTCTGAAGCTTTTATTGTTGGGTCTTTGTGAGGTTTTGGTATCAGTGTAACTGTAGCCTCATAGAATGAATTGGGCAGTGTTCGTTCTGTTTCTATTTTGTGGAATCGATTGAAGAGTATTGGTATTAGGTCTTCTTTGAAGATCTGATAGAATTCTGCACTGGACCCAACTGGTCCTGGGCTTTTTTTGGTTCAGAGACTTTTAATTACTGCTTCTATTTCTTTAGGGGTTATAGGACTGTTTACATGGTTTATCTGATCCTGACTTAACTTTGGTGTTTGATATCTGTCTAGAAAATTGTTCATTTCATCCATATTTTCTAATTTTGTTGACTATAGGCTCTTGTAGTAGGATCTGATGATTTTTTGAATTTCCTCAGATTCTGTTGTTATATCTCCCTTTTCAATTCTGACTTTGTTAATTTGGATACTGTCTCTGTGCCCTCTGTTTAGTTTGGCTAAGAGTTTATCTATCTTGTTGTTTTTCTTAAAGAACCAGCTCCTGGTTTTTTGATTCTTTTTATAGTTCTTTTAGTTTATACTTGGTTGATTTCAGTTCTTAATTTTATTATTTCCTGCCTTCTACTCCTCTTGGGTGTATTGGCTTATTTTTGTTCCAGAGCTTTCAGGTGTTCTATTAAGCTGCTAGTATTTGCTCTCTCCAGTTTCTTTTCGGAAGCACTTAGAGCTATGAGTTTTCCTCTTAGCACTGCTTTCATTGTGTCCCATAAATTTTGGGTATGCTGTGCCTTAATTTTCATTAAATTCTAAAAAGTCTTTAATTTCTTTCTTCATTTCTTCCTTGACCATGTTATCATTGAGTAGAGCTTTGTTCAGCTTCCAGGTGTATGTGGGTTTTGTGTTGTTTTTGTTGCTATTGAAGATAGGAGGCATGGGATTATTTCAATCTTCTTATATCTGTTGAGGTCTCTTTTGTGATCGATTATGTGGTCAGTTTTGGAGAATGTACCATGATGTGCTGAGAAGAGGGCATATTCTTTTGATTTAGGATGAAATGTTCTATAGATATCTCTTAAATCCATTTGGTCCATAACATCTGTTAGTTTCACGGTGTCTTTGTTTAGTTCATGTTTCCAAGATCTGTCCATTGATGAGAGTGGGGTGTTTATGTCTCCCACTATTATTGTGTGAGGTGCAATGTGTGGTTTGAGCTTTAGTAAAGTTTATTTTACAAATGTGGGTATCCTTGCATTTGGGGTATAGATGTTCAGAATTGAGAGTTCATCTTGGTGGATTTTTCCTTTGATGAGTGTGAAGTTTCCTTCCCCATCTCTTGATTACTTTTGGTTTAAAGTCTATTTATTGAATATTAGAATAGCGATTCCAATTTGTTTCTTGGGACCATTTCCTTGGAAACATTTTCCCCAACCCTTTACTCTGAGGTAGTGTCTGTCTTTGTTTCTGAGGTGTGTTTCTTGTATGCTGTAAAAGGATGGATCCTGTTTGACTATCCAATCTGTTAGCCTGTGTCTTTTTATTGGTGAATTGAGTCCATTGATGTTGAGGGATATTAAAAAGCAAGGATTGCTAGTTCCTGTTACTTTTGTTGTTGGAGGTGGTATTATGTGTGTTTGTGTGATCGTCTTCTTTTGGGTTTGTTGTGAGATGATTAATTTCTTTATGTTTTCTTGGGTGTAGTTACCTTCCTTCTGTTGGAGTTTTCCTTCTAGTATCCTTTGTACAGCTAGATTAGTAGAAAGATGTTGTTTAAATTTGGTTTAGTCATGGAATATGTTAGTTTCTCCATCTGTGGTGAATGAGAGTTTTGCTTGGTATAGTAGCCTTGGTTGGTATTTGTGGTCTCTTGGGGTCTACATGACATCTGTTGAAGATCTGGCTTTTAGCATCTCTCTTGAGAGGTCTAGTGTAATTCTGATAGGTCTGCCTTTATATGTTATTTGGACCTTTTCCCTTACCACTTTTATTATTCTTTCTTTGTTCTGTACATTTAGTGTTTTTATTAGTATATGGCATGAGGATTTTCTTTTTTGGTCCAATCTATTTGATGTTCTCTAGGTTCTTATGGCCATCTCTTTCTTTAGGTTAAAATTTTCTTCTATGATTTTGTTGGTGATGTTTTCTGGCCCTTTGACCTGGGAATCTTCATCCTGTTTTAGTCCTATTATTCTTAGGTTTGATCTTATTATTGTGTCCCGAATTTTCTGAATAATTTGGTTTAGGAAATTTTTACCCTTTGTGTTTTCTTTGGCCTATGTGCCAATATCCTTCTACTCCTGATATTCTCTCTTCCTTCTCTCGTGTTCTGTAAGTGATGCTAGCATCTGTAGTTCCTGATCTCTTGCCTAGGTTTTCCATCTTCACAGTTGCCTCCATTTGTGGTTTCTTATTGTTTCCTTTTCCATTTTTAGGTCTTGGACTGTTTTGTTCAATTCCTTCATATGTTTGTGATTGTGTTGTCCTATATTTCTTTAAAGGATTTATTTGTTTCCTCTTTAAGGGCTTCTACCTGTTTGCCTATGATTTCCTGTATTTCTTTAAGGGAGTTATTTATATATTCCTTAAAGGCCTCTATCATCTTCATGAGATGGGATTTTAGGTCAGAGTCTTACTCTTCAGGTGTGTTAGGATATCCAGGGCTTGCTGTCGTAGGTGAAATGGGTTCTGATAGTACCAAATTACAATGATTTCTGTTGCTTACATTCTTGTGCTTGCTTTTCACCATCTCATTATCTTTGGTGTCTTGGATTGGAGCAGGCATTTTTGGAGGCAGGTAGAGCTGTATAACCTGGGTTAAGGCAGGCCTCTTGGGAGGTAGGCAGTTCTGCCTCTAGTTAGGTCAGGCCTCCTGTGTCCCTGGTTAGGGCAGAAAAGCTGACTTTGGGGTCCAGGGGCAGATGTGTCATTCTGTGTTCCTGGTTATGGGTGACCTCCTGGGAGACAGATAGGTTGTGTTCCTGGTTATGGGAGACCTCCTGTGTTCCTGGTTATAGAAGACTTCCTGGGAAATAGGTAGGCTGTGGGGTGGAGATGGGGTGGCAGGGTCACCAATCTACTATAGGTTCAGGTGGAGGTGCAGACTGGAAGGGGGATGATGCTCAGGCAGAGAGGGATAGATCCCACTTCAACTGGGCTCTGGGAGGGTTCCAGCTGGCGTAGGTATTAGGGCGGAGGTCTCACTTGTGTTCTTGGTTATGGTAGACCTCCTGGGAGACAGGTAGGTTGTAGAAAGATTGGGGAGAGGGTTGGGCTCGCTGATCTGCCACAGGTTCAGGTGGAAGTGCCGACAGGAAGGGGCAGGTGTTTTGTATATCTACCTCTGTTACACACTTACCATATGGGGCTATGATTGACATTTCTCCACTAAACTATACAATAAAGTGGGTGGGATCATAGTTTTGCTTCTTTGAATGTACAATAGCTATTCTGGTATGTAGGAGAAGCTCAATAAATATTATGTGAGGGAATGGATCATAGAATATACTTAATAAGTATTGCTAATGTTTATATGACTCATGTGTAGTACTTGATTTCTTTGTCTTTTATTAATCAAACTACTGTGTGTCAGATACATATGCCAGAAGAAAAATATAAACAATGAAACAAAATCTCCTCAAAAAAGTTTTCTGTTGCTTATGTTCTTGTGCTTGCCTCTCACCATCTGGTCATCTCTGGTGTTAGCTGGCTTGGGTGTCTCTGACTGGAGTAGGCTTCCTTGGAGGCAGGTAGAGATGTATAGTCTGGGTTAGGGCAGGCCTCCTGGAAGACAGGCAGTGCTGTCTCTGATTAGGGCAGGCCTCCTGTATCCCTGTGTCCTTGCGTTCATACAAAAAACCCAGGAAATCTTTGAGATACACATTTAAGTGTATATTTAAAACTCATATTTTCTTTGGATTCTGCTATATGTATTATTACTTGGAGAATTCAAGGGCAAATGGAATTCATTTATGTTCTAATGTGAACTAATTGTGACTGGAGATGCTGATCCAAAGCTTGTCTAGCATGCTCAGAGCCCTGCATTTGATTCCCAATGTTAGAAAAGAAAAGAACTGAGGGCTGTACTCATCAGTATGGAATTTAACAAACTGAACAGCAAAAAACAACTGTATGTGCTTTTCAAAAAGAGCTAACTAGAAGAGAAACATCAAGAATTCTGGGTAATTATGTAAGGAGATAACTTCAACAGAGCAAACATTCTTTCAAGTACTGACAGCTGAACATAAGCCACCAAGAGTAAATTTCCTGACACACATCAGATGGGAAGAAACAAGTTGGAAAACAGTGTGATCTATTGTGATAAAAATATGTTTGCTTATTTGTAAAACAGATGAAATGTTTGTATTACTTAATATGCTCATGTTGTCCAATATAGCTCAAGGAATTTTTAAAAAGTGGTTCAATCTAGTTTATTGACTTTGTGGTAAAGTGCATATAGTATTGCTTGTCGTTCATGTTATAATACCAGAAGAGACTTTTTCTTTCTGGCTCCATAATAAGTCTAGTAAAAAAGCCTGATAGATGACCACTAAAGTATTTTATTTTTCTTTCTTCAGGTATGGTGCATACTGTCCACAGATGTTGACATAGTAGTGCAGATTTCTACAAACTGCATGTGTTTCATAATTGTTTACATAGAATTTTTTTGTGTGTTTTATGTGTGACACTGCTGCCATTACAGGTGAATGCATTTGTCACTGTCATTTAGCATAGGAGAAGATATAGTGTACCATTTTCTACCTCAGTTATGCAGGGTTCATTTGAAGAGACCTCAGAAAGCTTCCTTTTTGATAATAATGCCCTCAAACCATTTTGGCTTTTCAGAGCAGCCAAAGCAGTTAACCCAGTACCTATGGAGCCATGGATTTGATAGAGATTTGACTGCTGTCAGAGTGAGTTGGTGGCCCCCAAAGCAATGGTTCTCAACATGTGGGTTGCAACCCCTTTGGAGTCACATACCAGATATCCAGCATATCAGATATTTACATTATAATTCATAACAGTAGCAAAATTAGTTAAGAAGTTGCAATGAAAATAATCTTAAGGTTGGGGTCACCACAACATGAGGAACTATATTAAAGGATCACAGCATTAGGAAGGCTGGGAACCACTGCCCTAGAGGCAATCCATTGTTACCAGAGGTTTCACTGGGTATATCTGTTGCCAACTTCCCAAAGTGGCTGAGTACCAGTGCCAAAGGTGACAAATGAGACAATATGGCTGCCCCTGCACTCTGTCAGCAGTAGAAGAAAAGCAATTCACAGTTAATTCAATGTTTTCTCTGCAGGGCACAGTATGTGTCTTAAATTTCTTGTACCTACCAGTGAAGAATCCTATAACTTGACGGTTACTAAGGTGAACACACAACTTCCTTCAGATGATCACTATTAAGAATCCTTGCAAGTTGGGCCTAGAGATCCAGGCCTGTAATTCCAACTACCTGTGGGAGGTTGAGCCCACCTGAGCCATATATTGACGATTGAGGCCAGCAGGAATAACTTAATAAGACCACAACTCAAAATACAAAGCAAAACTGGGGGTATGTAGATCAGTGCTTTCCTTGTGTACACAAGCCCCTGGAGTCAGTCTTCAGCACAACCAAATGAAAAAAGAAAGCAAATATAGTGTCCCAATTCAGATCTGCCTATCAAAGTTAAAACACAAAGCTCACTGCTTTTGTGAGCTCACTGATAGTTGGTGGCATTCCTCCTGTGCTCAGTTTGGCCACAGGAGCACTGAGTGTCCACATGCAGAAGTCTTGCAGCCTTTTTTCTAGAATTCACAAATGCCAGGAATAGAAGATTTTTAAATTGTCATTTAATGAATGAAATTTTTACATTAATCGTGACCACAATTTCATAAATCACTTGCTCTGTTTATGTGTGTTTCGTTGAAAAGAAGGGTCTACATCTTGTGTTGGAATATCATGATATGATTGTCTGGAAAGTACTGTTGATTGCAGAGATTGAAATGGAGCAGGATTTGAGGTTCTTCTCATGCCTGGGATGAAGAAGAGGTACCACTAAATATAAAAATAGCAAACAGTCTCCCTTGCTGGGAATACAGGATGCCTACACTACCTGATGCAAGGGGGTATTATTTATAGAAGGCAAAACAGATCCTCCAAAGATAGGACAATTCCATGGCTTTTAAAAGTCGTCTTCTTCTTAAATTCCAATGACCTCAATTACCCCAAGGCTCCCTAATGTCTAGTCCTAATTTTATTTGGAAGCCTCAACTACCCTCACTGTCCCTGTAGCCCGCCAGGAGGAGGATCTCTTTCACACTTCACTCAGTAGTCAAGGGGAATGACAGACTAGGGACTTTCCAGTGGAAGAATCCTTTTGTTGAAAGCTGCCTTTCAGAAAGATTATATTCACAGTGATGTAGGATCAGCTCAGATGAAGAAGTTGAGAATGGGGGCTAATTACTGCAAGAGTGAATAGCAGAATAACACACAGAGAAATGAACTTGGGTTGTGAGAGTTTAAGATTAGAATTAAAAAAAATGTAGGATGTGAAATAAAAGCAATAGAGCAAAAAATGAGTTAGACTTTATGTCTGGGCCAGAATAGGAGGAATAGAGAAAACAGGGCTTTGGTTCAGTGGAACGTGAAACATTTGGTTTCATGCATAGTAGATATTAGGGACTTGATAACCATCCAGGTAGTGATGTTTGTCCTAGTGCTCTTCGTGTGTGTGTGTGTGTGTGTGTGTGTGTGTGTGTGTGTATAATATACTTAGGAACGTTTTGTTGAAGCTAGCAAAGGTGTGCCTAATCTCGAGTCCAGCCCTCAGAAGAGAGAAGAGCAAGGGAGGGTGAATACCTTCTTGGGAGAATTTTCTTTATCAAAACTCCCAAACCACAATGCAATATTAGATGAACTGGCCTATCTGTATAGACAGATATAGCAAAGACCCTAAGTTTGTTACATGCTACAAATCCCAAAAGGGCCTATTCACCTAGCCCCTGCTCTGAAATGGAAGAGTGACATTAATACCACTACACTTTAAGCGTTTCATAGCAAAGAAAGCAGGAACTTTATAATCATGAAAAAATAGAAAACTAGTTATTTAACTGAAAAAAACATTATGAATATTGTTCCTTTTCTTACCTCTATCACGAGAATGATGTGATGTCCTTGCAGTTACTTTATCATACTGTATGGCACAACATTCAAGAGATAGCATTAGTAATTAGGCTTCTAAAAGGGACTTTTAACCACCCCTTCAGCAATCAACACAGTACCCCCTTAATCCTCCCCTCTTTACTTAGCACCCTTCTCAATGCTAATAGATAATACCAGTGTTGTTCTGGGTGTCTCATATATATAGGTGCCTAAATATAACTATGCTCAAAATGAAAAATTATGTGAGTACCCCATCTTTCCAAATTAGCTTGTCTTCTCTATTATTTTGGCTAGATACATGGCCAGTACTCGATGCCAAAATAACTTAAGAGTTGTTTCAGGGATAGCTAATCCAATCCAATCTAGCACACTTCTTGGAACTAAAATAGATCGTTCTGAGCTGAAGTGCTTTCATTGTGTCCCATAAATTTGGATATGTTGTGCCTTAATTTTCATTAAATTCTAAAAAGTCTTTAATTTCATCTACCTCAGGAGTCACACATCTATTTAGTGGCCAAGTCCTGAATGTAAGTCTGAGATCCGTTGATATGTGGCCTCTAGTTCAATCTCATGGCCACTGCCTTAGCTTGGGTCCTGTTTTCATTTTTCAGTCTTAGTCGCTGAACCCAGGTCCTTTTACACGCTAGACAAGCACTCTGCTACCGATCTACCTTCCCAATCCCTGTACTCTACATTTCTATCACAGCTGTCCCAGGAGACTAGGAACTAGCTTTTCCTCCATTTTCCCCTCTATTTTCCTTTCCCAATGGCAGCTAGATTGTCATTTTAGAATACAAATAATTCCTTCTTCCTTTCACACTGCAACTAAAACATTTCAATGTCTTTATTACCGAGAGGATAAATTCATACTTTGGCAAGGTTCTGGCTTCAATTTACCTTTACAGGGTCATCTCCTTCATTTCTTTGCCTCATACTCCTATACTTTCACTCTGTCTTCAATATTACCTCAATATATCCTCACATCTATCCATGTGGGAAAACCCTACTTATATCTCAAGGTTTAAATGAACTAAACTAAGCCTTTTTAGACCTCTCAAGGCAGGACTGGTCTCTATATCTTCTGGACTCCCACTGATGTTTATACAGATAAAATCTTTTGGAATATTGTGAGAAGTTTTGCTTAAGTGTGCTTTATACTTAGATGGTAACTATCTCATATCTTGGTATCTTAGCTTACCTACATTTCTTTTTCATTCTTTCTTGCTTAGTCCAGGACTTGGCCCACAATAGACTCTCAATAAATGTTAGCTATTGTCTTTGTCATTGACATCATGATCACCAATATCTTTGCAAGCTTACACTCATTTCTGCTAAAGTTCATACTAAGCATGAAGCTGACTCAGCAAACCTTGTCATGGAGATGGTCAAGACCCACCTAGAACTCCATAATTTCTGACTAGACAGCATCAAGTTAAGGAAGAGGCTAGCCAATACAAACAAAAACTAGATAAATTCATCATCAATGAAGAACATATGTGATACAAGTTTCTACCTTAAGATCTGTTGTACTTTGTACATCCCTCTGTTGAGGTGGTAAAGTTGTTGATGTCTTAACAGAAACCTTGATGTTATTTTGAGAATGATGGCTTGATCCTAAGGTAAACCAAAACAAGATTATATAATTTTTGAAGTTTATTAATTATCTTTGAAGTAGAATAAACTGCATATAATCAAAATGTGAAATTTCTTGTTTTGATATATTAAACTCATGAAACAATCACCAGAACCAATAAGTGTTTCCATCACAACAAAAATTTTCCTTATGCTTCTCTCTACCCAGTATTCCCACACATTAATATTAAACCATAAAATTTCAATTACGTCTGGATTCTAGAGATTCTCGAGATGATCTCTGGTCAGCGAAACTTGTTTTCTTTATGTACTGTGGAGGCGCTAGAGAGAGGGAGCAGAGAAAGAAACATTGAGTTTTAATAACGGTCATAGCAAAAGATAAAATGACAAATAATAAAAACTGGCAAGTGATTGCTACTCAGGCTTTTTAGAATAGGATCAGGGGAACAAGAGTAGAGACTAGTCCACAACTTCAGGAATATATGTGTATAAACTATTTCTGCTGCCAGTGGCATGCTTGTTACTGTATATCTCCAAAGCTCAAAGCTAAAGGAAGCATGAAACTCTGAAAGCATGAGACCCAGCTATGGAGCAACTTGATGGGTGGCAGCATCATAGATGGCAGCCCCAGAGGCACAGACTGAAGAACTGCCTCTGAATCTTCTTAGGAATAGAAAGGTACAGAGATATGTTAAAAGACAGGGGCCTGGGAGATCACTCTTTTGAGTTGAGCTAAGAGAGTTGTGAGTTGCAAGGTGTGATCCAGTCTGCGGGGGGTGGGGGGGGGTTGGTATAGAGAGAGCAACACCAACTGAAGATTAGAGTCTCTAATCCAGGGGACAACAGGGTCTTGGATGCTATTCAAAGCATTACCCAAATTAAATCGTCCAACTAAATTAGAGGATTTCTTTTGTGTATTATAAGCATAAGAGATCTTTTCTAAATCCAGTATTCCCATACATTTTTAATTTGTAATAGTAAAAATTCAATTACTTATTGCTTCCATAAGTTGTTGAAATGATTTCTCGTCAGCAAAACTTGTTTTCTTTATACTTGGTGGCACTGCTTGAACAACAACAACAAAAAAGGACAGTTAATTTGCACAATGAAAAGGACAAAATAACAAATATTAAAGACACTGCTAGGTGTTAGACTTTTCAAAAAAAAAAAAACAACAGGGAAAAGGAGTGGACAAAACTATTGCTCTGGGAATATATGTGGTTCATAAAATATTTCTATTGCCAGACACATGACTTTGTCACTCTAAGTCTCAAAAGCACAAAGCTAAAGAGAGGATGGGACTAATAAAGCACATAAGTCGAGGTCTTGGTTGTTACTCCGGTCATATTGTCACAGGCTTCTGAAGCATCAGTAGACTGCCTTGTCAGCAATGTTTGAGGAGAGTTTTCTAGGGGAACCAAAAAGAGATGGATATAAAACATCCCTGGAAAACAGAGCCAAAGGGCAAGGGGGTGGCAGCAGCAGAGGCACCAGCAGACACACAAGCTTTACAGAAAGCCACTGTTCTGAACTGGGTTTGGAGAGATGCTGACTGGGAAAAGTGGTATGCCTTGCTCATGAGAATATGGGATGAGGAGCACCAATCAAGTAACCAGACTTCTAATCCAGAGGATGATCGAGAGGGCACAACTCCATCATTTGATGAAAGAAACTAAAGGCCTTTCTTTGCATTATTAGCAGAAAAGCTCATTACCTAATCCAGTATTGTCCACTAATTACTATTTTGTAATAATAAAATTTCAATTACATTTTGGGTTGATAGGTTCATAAAACAATCTCTGGTCTGAAACACTTGTTCTCCTCGAACTTGGTGAAGTCACTAAAAGAAAAGACAACTGAGTCAACAGCCACATTGCCAACAAAAAACAGGAGCTTTTAAAAGGGCTACTGACTACAGCCGAGTTGGGCTTTTCTAAAATGACTAGAGGAGCAAGACTGAGGAACAGTACATTGCTGAAGAAATACAGGTGGTAAATAAACATGTGCCTCCAGTGATGAATGTATCACTGTAGCTAAGAGGGGGGCGGGGCTAAGAAAGCACACAGGTGCTGGGCTGTGGTGGCGCACACCTTTAATCCCAGCATTCAGGAGGCAGAGACAGGCAGATATCTGTGAGTTCAAGGCCAGCCTGGTCTCCAAACTGAGTTGTAGGACAGCCAGGGCTACACAGAAAAATCCTGTCTCAAAACAAACAACAAAAAAAAGGATGCACACTGGCTGGTTCCTTGATCTTTCTTGACTTGTAGGGCCCCGGGCTTCAGAGACACTAATAGAAACCTTGTTCAGCAATATGGTAAGATAGTTTTCCAGATGGAACAAAGACTCAGGATAAACTGTCCTTGAAAAGTCTAGGTGCTGAGAAAGGGGTGGCAGCAGGGGCAGACACTGAAGAGCTGACCCTAGATCTTGTTGGAGACAGAAATGAACAAAGACAAATCCACAGTAGTGGGAGATGTGCTTTAAACTGGGTTTGGAGAGTTGTCATCTGTAAAAGAACTGACCTACATTCTCTAGCAGTGTGAAGAGAGAAGCACCAATTGGCTCACTGGGGAAGCTAATACAATGGGCCACAAAAGTGATGACACATTTCTCAAGCACTATCATGGGATATGTTGTTCCATAGACAAAAGCATTACCAACCACCAATTAATGAAATTATAATAATATTTCAATTACTTGTTGGTTCTAGATTGTCCTCCATCAGTTTCTGGTCAGTGAAACTTGTTCTCTTAGTATTTTGATAAAGATCTTAAAGGAAAAAAAAAGACATCAATTTCAAAACTGGAAGTGATAAAACGCCCAATGTTATAAAGACAAGTTTTAGTACTCCATTAGGTTTTGCCAAAAGGCCTAGGGGAACATGAGTGGTAAAAAACATGGGGCAAAATATTTCTGCCATGAGGGATGTTGTGATATGTAGGTCTCAGAAGCATGAAGCCAAGGAAGAGCAGGAGTGACAAAGGACACTTGAGGGTCTAAGACCATATTCGGTCTCTAGGGTCTCAGGCTCTCTGTCAGCAGGGTAGCAGCTGAGTTCACTAGGTAGAAAAAATAAGTTAGAGGCCAGCTCTATGCCAGGCAGAGCATCTGAACATGGGGTAACAGGAGCAGAGGCTAAAAGGCCACGTTAGTTCTCTTTAGTGGTGAAAATGTATAGACATGTTCAGTTGCATGGACTACAGGGAAGGCAGGGGATCATTGTTCTAATTGAATTGGAGAGTTGTGTTTACTAAATGTAGTTTACCCCACTCCAAGAAAGTGCAAAGAGCAACAGCAATTGAGTGATCTGGGAGTGGAACTGAGAGGGTGACAGAGAGGGTGGCAGAGTTAGTATCCATCTCCCCAAATATACCATTTGATAGATGATAGGATTATCTACATTGTATGCAGTAGAGATAAATACCAAATCCATAAATTACCCAGTCCCATAAATTACTAATTTCTAAGCAGGAAATTTCAATTACATTTTGCTTCTAGGAGGTCTTCCATGAATTTATCGTCAGCAAAACTCGTTCTTTTGGTAGTTAATGGACCATCTTTAAAAAAAAAAAAGACATTTATTTTTAACAATAGAATTGACAAATTGATACAATGACATTATATTAACATGACAATTGAATACTTTACAGCTGAGATTTTTCTAAAGACTAGGAGAACAGGAGTTGGGGAACACTGTCCTGCTACAGAAAGTCTATGTGATGAATATCATTTGTGCAGTCTTTGAAACTACTGATACGGTAGATCTTAAACCCTCAAATTCAAGAGAAGACAGAATGGAGAAAGTACACTAGCAGGAGACTTGGAAGGTTCCTAGGGCCATGGGTTTCAGAAACAGCAGTCTCTATTCAACAATATGAAAGAGTTCTCAAGGTACAATAAAGCATGTAGAGGCAAAACCCACATAGGAGGCAAAACTGGTGATCAAGGAGTGGCTGCAGCAGAGATAGGCTGTAGGTATGTCTCCAGAATCTCATTGATAATAGAAAAGTACAGAGATAACGTTAGGGAGCAGGGAGTGCAGGAGATTTGGGGCTTTGAAATGGGCTTGGAACTACAAAAGGAGGGCTTTCCTGGTTTGAGAGGGTAGAAAGAATAACACTGAATGAGGAATTAGGAGTCCAACCCAGAAGGCTATGGAGATAGAAACATTGTTCATGAGCACTATCAAAACCACATCATCTAACAGAGGATGACAGAGGATTGTTTTCCCTCTTCATTGAATAGAAGAGATTCCCAAATTTTATATTCCCACTAATCCCCAACTTTCCAGCATAACATTTCAATTACATTTTTGTTCACCATATTCATAAAACAATGCCTCCTCGGCGAAACTTGTTTTCTTCCCACTGGGGTAGTGATAATCTTTAAAAGAAAGAACAGACATTTATTTTTAATTGTGCAAGTGACAGAGTAAAATTCCAATATTACAATCATGACTTAGTATTCAGTTAAGATTTTCTGAAAAGACAAAGGAAGTAAGAGTGAGGGACACTCCCGTTGTACAAACACATGTTGTAATTAACCCATTTCTATTGCATGTGATGTGATGTGACAAGTTGGGAAGGTCACAAGTTTCAGAAGTATCAGCAATATGAAAGGATAACTTTCTAGGCAGATGTGCCCAACCTTCTGATATCATGTCACATTGCTGTCATCTGCAATATTCGTACTCGAGAAATATGGCATGGTGTTGCAAACAATAATGCCCAAAATATCTTTACTGTTTTAAGTAAGTTTATAATTTTGCACTGAGCAGCATTTGTAGCTATCCTTGGCCACAGGCTGGATGTATCTGAGTAGAAGAATGGAGTTTGAGGTAAAACCTTCATGGGAGGCAGAGCTGCTGAGCAAGGTGTGGCTGCAGCAGAGGCACAGGCTGAAAATCTGCCTCAGAATTATATTGGCAATAGAGAAGTACAGAGGCAGTTCAATAGCAAGGACTACTGGGAATGTCAGGGTTATAAATGGGGCTGGAGAGTTGTCACCCACAAGATGAGACCTATTTTCACTCTCAAGCACAGTGGGGTTAGCACCAAATTAGTAACTAGGGAGTCTAACTCAGAAAGACATGAGATGTCGAGGTTTTACCCCGAATACTCCATTTTACATGAGCATAGAGAATTTTCTGCATTACAATCAGAAGAGATAATTATATTACCAAATCTAGAATTCCCACAAATTACTAATTCCCACAATGACAAATTGATAAAATTTCAATTACGTTTAGGTTCCAAAAGTTCATGAAATGTCTGATCCTCAGGCAAACTCGATCTTCTTGCATCTACTGGAGAAACTTAAGAGGGAGGGGGTTGTTTATTAACAGTGAAGAAGAAGAAGAGCTAACATGACAAATGTTAAAATGATGGCAAATGTTAAATTGGGACTTCCCAAAAGAGCCAGGGGAACATTCTATGCTGCGGAAATGTAGATGAGAAATGAATTGTGTCTGCTGTGTATGTTCCTGTGTTGTATCAGAGACTCATAGAACAAAGGGTGATGGCGAGTGAGAAAGTACATCGGTAGTGGTCCTGGTCCTAAGTTCACAGGGACACAGGCTTCAGATGCGTGAGGAAAGCCTCTGTTTAGTAATCTGGAAGGACAGTTCTCCAGGTGAAACAAAGGGATCAGAGGCAGAGGGCTGCTATCGACAGAGGCATGTGGAGAGCTGCTTCAGCTTCTCATTGTAATAAACAATACAGAGATGAGGCCAGTAGTGGGAGTCATGAGAGAGTTGGGTTTCTGAATTGGGTTTGGAGAGTTGTCAGTAGTGGTGTACCCTACTCTAGCAGTGTGGAGAGAACATCACTGAGTAGTTAAAGCATTTCTTTAGGGCAGTAGAGAAGGTGACACAGTTCCTAATCATTAACCCCAAGGTAACCTTTAATGGAAAGGAATGGAGGATTTCTGCATTATGAAATTTTAATTACATCTTGTTTCCAGAAGTTCGTAAAGTGAAGATCTGTCCTCATCAAAACTGGTTCTTGTCATTTGTGAAGAGGCTTTAAAAGAAGATAGTTGGTTTTAACAATGGGGATGACAAAATTAGAAAAATCACAAATATTAAAAGGATCACTGACTACTACCCAGTTGTGCATTTATTTCTAAAAGGACCAGGGGAACAAGATTGGGCAACATTCTATTCATATAGAAATGTATGAAGTGAATAAAGTATTTCTACTGCAAGTGACAAAACATATTCCTAGAGGTCTCAAGAGCCCAAGCCAAAGGGAAGGCAGGATTGAGCGGGGACATTGGCAGGACTCTTGATTTTTGCTAGCCTCATGAGTTTATAGACTTTAATGGCACTAAGTTAAGCAGTGGCAGAATATCTATTCAGTAATCTGCATTGTTGGTAGTTGAAGACAGAGTAATAGACTTGGAGGTAAAATCCTTGTGAGGCAGAGCTGCAGAGCAAGAGGTGGCACAGTAGAGACAATGCTGAAGAGCTGCCTAGAGATCTTTTTAGTAAGGAAAATTACAGGGGAAAAGTTAAGTAACAGTGTCTGTGAGGTTCTAAATTGGGCTTGGAGAGTTGTCAGTTGCAATGAATAGTACTCCTTGCGCATGGGAATGCTGAGAAAGCCATAGGAATTGAGTAGTAGTCCCAGAGTCTAATCTAGAGGGCAGTAGAGATGGTAGCCCCACTGGCAAACACTATAGCCAGGCATCTTATGATAGATGGGGATAGTGGGCTCATCTGTATGCTAAGAAAGAGTGATCCTTACCAAGTATCATAAATTATTACTAAATTCCAATTACAACACAATAGTTACATTTTGATTCCCTCGATTCTTGCATCAGTCTCCCAGAGATGCTTGTCCGTATACTTGATGTAGATGCTGTTTAGAAAAAGACATTTATTTTTAACAGTGGTAAAGACAAAATAGTTAATGACAAATATTACAATAACTACTACTTAATCGTGCCTTCCCAAAGAACCAGGGGAACAGTTGTGAGGAATGCTGTGCTACTGCGTAAATGTGGTGAGTTAAAAATATGTCTGCTGCCAATGGTGTATGTTCCTGTGTTGTATCAGAGACTCATAGATGAGGGAAGGCAGGAAGCAAGAAAGCACATCAGTAGTGGTCCTGGTCCTAAGTTCACAGGGACACAGGCTTCAGATGCGTGAGGAAAGCCTCTGTTTAGTAATCTGGAAGGACAGTTTTCCAGGTGAAACAAAGGAATCAGAGGCAGAGGGCTGCTATCAACAGAGGCATGTGGAGAGCTGCTTCAGCTTCTCATTGTAATAAACAATACAGAGATGAGGCCAGCAGTGGGAGTCATGAGAATGTCAAGGTACCGAATTAGGTTTGGAGATTTCTCAGTTACAAAAAAAGTGGTACATTCTGCTCTGTGAGGGTGGAAAGGATGTGCCTCAGTAATTAGGGAGTCTGGCCTAGAGGAGTGAAGACAGTGACACTTGTTCACCAGTAGTACCCACAATATACCATTTGATGGAAAAAGATAGAGCTTTTTTCTGCATTATAAGCAGCAGTGATCATTACCAAAGCCAGAATTCCTAAAAGTTACTAATTTCCAATCATAATATTTCAGTTACGTTTTCGTTCCAGATGTTCTTGGTATGTTTTCGGCTCTGTGACACTTGGTTGTCTTTGAGTTGTGGAAGAAGCTTTAAAAAAAAGACATTTATTTTTATCAATGGAGATGACAACATGAAAAAAATGTCAACTATTAAAATGACAACTACTACTCACTGATGCTTTCTCAAATGGCCCAAGATAACAACAATGTAGAAAACTCTGGTGCTGTAGAAATTTATGTGGCCAGTAAAATATATCTGTTCCCAGTGGCATGATACATGATTACTGTAGGTCTTAAAGGCTCAGGACCAAAAGGAGGAGGAGATTAAGAAAGCACATGGCCTTGTTCTTGGGACCTCAGGTTTCAGAGCAATCCACAGAACCTCTGGTCAGCAATCTGAATGGACAGTTCACTAAGCAGAAAGAGGAGGATACAGAGATGCTGAGCAAGGGGTGGGAGAATCAGAGGCATGGGCTAAGGTCTGCTCAGGATCTCACTGGTAAGGCAAACTATAAAGACACCTTCACTAGCAGGGCCTGTTGGAAAGTCTGTGTTGTGACTCATCCTTGAGAACTGTCAGCTACACAAAGTGAATGTAGAGGGAGCAATACAACTGAGTAATTAGGGAGTTGAAGCCAATGATCAATAGGTTATGTGATATTACTTGTATAAGCACTGTATGCAATATACCATGTGATGGCCAAAGAGAAGATTGATTTGCCTTATAAGCAACAGATATGACCAAATAGAGTATGCCTACAAATTTTCTATTTTCTAGTCATCATACTTAAAATCAAATGTTGGCTCCAGGCCTCCTTGGTATGTCTCCAGCTCAGTGGCAATGACATGAGCTGTCTTAGGGTTTGTAACAGAAGCTTTGAGACTTAGAGGCGCTGCCTATTCTGGTCTTGTTCTGTGTTGCCCAGGTAGGCCTTGAACTAATGATCCTCCTGCCTCAGCCCCCAGAGAAGTGATTGCAGGTACATTATTTTGTCTTGAACTTGAGGTGACTATCACATATGATGTATATGTGAAATCATTTTGCTAGAAGCAGCCACCATCAGTTCTGAACAGAGGGAGCAATGTCACTAATGTAGTCTAGCATCTGAGGCAGAAGGCCACACTTAGTCACTGAATTGTATTAGGAACTTCTTAATGATTCCTTTGTAACAATGCCATTTCCAAGTTCAATTTCTGTTGCC
>JADRCH010007469.1:2531385-2583420 GCA_019843965.1 Rhynchomys soricoides
ATGATTCCTTTGTAACAATGCCATTTCCAAGTTCAATTTCTGTTGCCATCTTCTCAGATATCTAGCTGGTCCACTCATCTTTATCCTCTTTTAAGACTCCTTTTGCATCCCCTACTTTTTATGTTTCCTTTGTTTTTTACTCTATATAAACTTGGTGTGTGTTTTTTCTTTTTTTGTTTTCTACCTTGGTGAATTTTAGCTGTTTGTTTCCAAACTCGATTCTCCCTTCCTCACGTCCTTCTGTCTCTGGTCCCCTAATCTCTTATTCCTTCCTTCCATCTTTTTTCCCAACTTGTCATACCTTTCCCCTCTATCTTCTCTTCTTCCCCAATGTAACTCTCTCTAGTCTTCCCTTCTCTCTCTTCATTTGAGATAGGGCCTCATGTAGCCAAGGCTAGCCTCAAACTCATTACGTAGCTAGGACCTTAAATTCCTTAGTCTCCTAACTTCAGAGTGTCTCTTCAGTTATTAATCATTTGCCTTTCCCCCAACCTCAACTCCTACTTCAAATCTCTGTTCCACACTGCACAGTTGCCCTTAAATGCCCTGTCTCAGTTCCTTATTGATTTTAAGTTCCTCTCTCATTTCTTCAATCTCCGTTGAGGCTCCTCCTTTATTTTATTGTCTTTTCTTCACATCTCAGATTGGTCCCTTCTTGTAGGAGTTTTGTCATTCTTACTCTTGTCCCCAGTTCACCCATCTACAGTTCTCTAAAACTTCGTGGGCATCTTAAAGAAGTGTCCCTGTATTATCCTGTTTGCTACAACTTCATATTTCTTACTAATCCTGTCTTTCCAACCTTCTTTGTCTTATACACAAATTCTTTTAAAAACATTACTTTCCACAAACTTAGAACTTTCAACTTCCATCTCTTCTGTGTTGTATATGTGTGTTTGTGTGAGCATGTGTGGCTGTACACACTAATACACATGTATAGAGAGGCCAGAGTAGGACATTGGATGTCCTTGTCTATCACTCCAGTTTACTTCCTTGTGACAAGGTCTCTCACTGAATATATGTGGCGCTGGGGACTTGAATGCAGGTCTTAATGTTTGGCGGGCAAGCACTGTTGTCCATTGAGTCATCTCCCTAACCTCCTTTTTTTCTGTCCCTTCGCACTCTGTTTCATTGTTTCTTTCCTCTTGCTTGTTTCTCTTTGATCTTTTCTTCCTTGATCCTTTTTGTCCCTCTCTCCCTTTCCTCTTCCTTCCCATTTCTTTCCTGCCATTCTTTCATCTCTTTTCTATTTGACTTAAGAAAAATCATTTTACTCTCGGTATCTCTGTCATTGTAACTCATATTATGCCTTTTAAATCCCAATCTGTGTATTTATCTACCTACTTACTCATTTACACTTTTATCTAGTTCCTTATTTGTCGTACTACCAGTCTATCATCGTGGACAAGAACTACTTACATGTCTCCAGGCCACCTAGTTGTCACTATATTTATGTTACTCTTTTTATTTTTCAGAACTGCACTAGTTATGTAGCCCAGGCTGGCCTTGAACTGGTGGTATCCTTGCTACCTCTATCTCCTGAGTTCTGGACTCACAGGTGTGTGCCACTATGTCTACATGTATTCGTGTTTTATCTTTCTTCCTGCCTTATCCCTGTATTCCTTCCTGTCTACCTAGCTATCATCATTAATCACTATTCACTTTCCTCTGCTTCTAAGGGCTTTTTTTTAATACCTCTCTTGCTTCCTCATTTACCCCATACCCATAACCTTTGTGTTTCCCAGATCCCTCCTCTCCCTTCTCTGCCTGGTCCCCTCCATTCCTTTGATTTGCTGCTCCCTTCACTTCATCCCTCATTGCTGCCTTTTCATGTCTTGCTTTCTACTGTTTCTGTTACTCTACCTATAGTTCCCCGCTACCTCTGTCTCTTTCCCTCTTCATTTTTTCCTGTATTCATTCTTTTCTTCCCTCTTACCCTTCTCTTATCTTTTCTCCCTTCCTTCTCTTCCTTTATTGAAACTCTCATTCTGATCCCCCATTTTATACATGCTTTTCCTTCATACACAGTCTTTCTTATATTCACAATTCAAGTCTGCTAGCATCTATCTATCTATCTATCTATCTATCTATCTATCTATCTCCCTTCTGTTCATCATTTCTTCCTTGCAAGCCAGCCAGCCAGCAGCCTCCTTCTTTGTCCTTTTCTTGGTCCTCTCGTCCTTTGTTTCTCCCTTCCCACCTGTCTTTAGTCCTACTTTATTTGTCCAGCCACACTTCCTAGGACCTCTGCATCCCTCCTTTCTTCTTTATCCTCCCAATTCCCCTCTTTCCCCTACCATTTTTGCATTCACTCATCTCTTTTACTTTTTTGTACTTATTGGTCATTTTAAACTGTCTCCTTCATGTGTTTTATTTTTGTCACATTCTTCTTTTCGTAATTTTTTTCTATTGTCTTCTTTGTATATTTCTTTCTCTATATGTTTTTGTCTATCTACCTATAATTTACGTATTTTACCTATATATCTATTTACGAATGTATGCATCTATCCATTTACCTATCTATCTATGTTCCCACTCATCCATCCATCTGCCTGCCTGCCCATCCGTCTGTCCATCCATCCATCCATCCATCCATCCATCTACCCATGTGTCCACTGATTACCTGACTACCTATTAGATATGTCTCTATTTTTCTTGCCCATTCCTGACATTTAAACTTTTCTCCTTACTTAGAGCTTACATAATTATCATTCTATCTTTCATTATTTTTTTACAAGTATTTTTTACCTTTTCACCCCAAAGAAACATCTCCCCACCCCCTTTCTAAACTCTATTATTTTTTAGCTTTCCCAATCACTGCTCCTTTTCTAATCTTTTGTGCTTATCTTAAATGCATTCTTTTCTTTCTTTAGTCTGTCTGTCTATCTATCTATCTATCCATCTATCTCTCTCTCTCTCTATCTATCTATCTATCTGTCATTTAACTGTTTTGTTTTTGAGACAGGCTCTTACTATGTAGCCTTGGCTGGCCTGAACTTGTCATGTAGACCAGGCTGGTCTAGAATTCATAGAGATCAGATCTGCTTACTTCTGCTTCCTCACTAATAAGATTAAAAGCATGCAGCACCAGACCCTGGCTATTTTCTTTTTTAGAAGGAGTCTCACTCTCTAGCTAAACTAGCCTTGAACACATACCAGTTCTACATTAGCCTCCAAAGGCTGGGGTCACAGAAGTGACACTACATGCCCATTTTAAAATTTATTTTCTTATCGGCACTTCCTTTTAAACTACTTTTCTCTTTTATGAAAAGTCTTGTTATAGGCATCCATTTTTAAAAGCTTTCAGATAGGTTCTCACTCTGTAATCCAGGCTGACCTTGAATTGCTTTTTATTTGTTTGCCTCTGAAAAAGCTTCCCATTTCTCCTTTCCTTTTTACTGTGATTTTATTTAAAAAAGAAAACAGTGATTTTCCAATTTTTTCCCCACTTATTCTCATTTCCTTTCTGCCTAGTTGTTACTGCTTCACCTTGCACATTCCTGTGATGTTGACAGTCCCCTTTCCTCTACATCTCTTAGCGCCTTGCCAGCTACAGTTTTAATTTTCTTATAGCCTTGCATTTCCAAATTTCAGTTTCCCTCTCTCACATTTTAACATTTGGCCGTTTTCTACACTTATCACTTGAAACTTCTCTCTCCTCCCTCCCTTCCTTTACTGCTCTTTGTCTTTTCTCACTTCATTTCATTCTTTTATCTTGCCCACTTTCCTCCTCCTTGCATGCCACCCTTTATATTTCTCTGATTTCATTCTTCCATCTTTTGAAGCTTCTTTAAATCTCTCTTGCATCAGCACTATTATATTGCCCCCCTTCTCCAATACTCAAATTCTCTTTCAAACTGTTCTTGACTTAAACATCCTTCTAAAACTTTTCCTTATTTGCTTCTTATTTCTTCTTTCTTCCACCTCTCATCTACCCATTTGTCTATGGAACTGTTTCCCCACACCTAGCTGTCCTCTTTTATCTAAATGTATTTTTTTTGCCTAAGCATGGG
Organism: Rhynchomys soricoides; assembly: GCA_019843965.1. Classification (NCBI taxonomy): domain Eukaryota; kingdom Metazoa; phylum Chordata; class Mammalia; order Rodentia; family Muridae; genus Rhynchomys; species Rhynchomys soricoides. Next base: position 2,535,396 of record JADRCH010007469.1, read on the forward strand.
CTCTTCTATCTAGCTCCATCCCCATCCTGAGTTTATTTGCTTCCTCCCTGACTTCAGTTGTACTTAATTTCCTCACTGGCTCCCCCTTTTAAGCTCCTCTTTGGCTCTTTCATTCTCTTCCTCTCTTCTTTTCTTATTTTTTGATCCTCTCCCATAACTTGAACTCTTTAAACATTCTTGTCTTCCCCACCTCTGCTTTCTGCTTCCTGTTTTCCTCTTTTGCTCCCCTCCCTAAACTGGTATCTAGAGATGTGCTTGATAATTCCCTCGGAAAATCCTGATTTGGCTCTTTACAGATGGATGGATCCACAGAACAAGATTTTCTATAGGAATCCTTGCCAACACCCTTGAATGGGAAGCTCTCCCTCCAGAGAACAGGGTCCAACTAGTACAATTAATAGCTTTAACCAGAGCTCTAAAGTTAAATAAGAACAAAAGTCACCATCTCCACTAAGTATAACCTTTTAATCCTCCATGCCCATATACTAGTATGAAAGGAGATTTTACTCAATTGTGTCCAAAGACCTCAATCTTCCAAAGAGAGTCAAAGTAATGAGCTCTTCAACAGAACTTAATGAAACTGACCAAGAAGTTAGCCTCTCCTGAACCTCTCTCTTCCCCTTGCCTCTGATTCAGATTAAACTACTCTCATGGCTGTGGTGTCAGCCGCAATAAAATGTTATGTGGGAGACCTTTTCTTTCTAATAAGTTTTTAGCAACTAAAGACTAAGTAATCATGCAACTTTAGATCATTTGAAACAAACTCTTCACAAATGCTTAAAAACATGGCCCTTACTGTAAGGAACTCGGGCCCTCTTCAGCCTTGGGGGATGTGGTGATGATCTGACTAGTATTTAATAGATTCCCATCCTTAAAACCCATCTGGAAGGGACCCTATAATAAGTTGTTCTGTCCTTTCTGCAGTGAAAGATCCTCAAATTGACTTCTGGATTCCCGCAACTGCCTCAGACCTTGGATCAGACCCTCTCCATGGGCACTCCAACCCAAGAAAAGCCTTAGTTTTGTGAATAAGTAGCTTATAAAAGGCATAACAAATTAAACTGATATTCTGTGAATACCTTCAATTTCCTGCCATAAGGACTGACCCTTGTTCTCTCTAGCTCTATTAACTTTTATGGATTTACTTCCTCCATTCTTGGGACATGCCCCCACTCTCTCTAAAAATATCCACCCTTTGCCAACAACTGCACAGAGTAGATTACAACTTACAACCATAGGCTTCCTTTTCCTGGGTGTCCTCATTTGTGGGGTACTTACCCTTTGGACCGTCTAACAATGGTAAAAGGAGTGGGACAGGCTCCAGCATGGTGAACCCCTTCAAAGTACAGGTTCGTAAAGCATTTTCCCTCATCTGAAGCCTTTTCTAACTTCTGTTCTTTTCTAAAGCAGTCTCCTCCAGTTCCCCAAGCCCTTCCTTGGAGCCATCCACAATGTCTTGATATGCTCTTAGAGTTTCTTTATGTCTACTGGTGTTTTACTCCATTTGAACTCCAATGAAATATTCACTATCTCCCTCAAGTTCCACAGTCTACTTGGCCTCCACCATCCAGGCCATTAAAGCTGAACATTAAAGGCTTAAGTCAATAGCTTTTGTGGTCTTTTAAACTTGGGGAGCCTTAGCTTTTTTCACTTCTGAGTGTACTTTGTGTTGTGACTGAGATCCATTAGACACCAGATGGTTTTGTCCACATTATCTGAAATAGGTCTTTTACTTTTTACCATAGCTCATTAGAAAAATCTCTAAATGGGACCCTTGACAGCTGTCAATCTTCAATACCCTTTCTCAGCCTGAAACTGTCTTTGCCCTAATCCTCCTCCCCGACACCAAGGGCAGTTAGGGCCACCTGTTCTGAGGGGGTACTGAAGCAAAAGACAGTTAGGAAGGCAGTTAGGGCCACCTGTTCTTAGCAGGGATTGAAGCAAGAGGCAGTTAGGCAGTTAGGTACTTAGTCCCAGTAAGTAAGACCCTGACTCAATTACCTCAACAGAGTTTCCTGACACTGATCCCATGTGACCTTTAGATTATTATTTTAATTAATTATGGACCTCTGGGGTCAAGAAAGAACCTATCATCTTATGTACCACATGACAAGTCACCTTTTAACTCCACACCTAGTTTTCTGATCTTCATCTTTGTTCTGTAACCATTTAAAAGCACACAGTCCTTGCCACTTAATGGTGCCCTGTCTGGAAACTCTTCATGCATTAGGAGTTTCCTTTTGTAATAAATGACACTGGTTGGATCATTCAAGTCTAAGGGCTTCATTCTTTATTGTCTAGAGAACAGGATCCTGGGGCACCAGCAACTTTTAACTGTACACACTCCAGCTTGCTGCCTGCTGCCTCTCCGTTTGCCTCAGTCCTTCCATCTTTTATCAGGTTTAGCCTTGAAAATACTTCTCTTTGTCTCATTCAAATAGCTTTATATACTGTTAAAGTAGCTTATAAGCTATTATTATAAGTAATATTATATATAATATACTATATAGTATTATATACTATTAAACTATTTTATAAACTATTAAAAACTATTGAGTTTTATATACTATTTCACTAGACTAATTTTTATTTTTTTCCTTGTTTTTTCTTCTCACCTTTTACCTACTTTCTTACCTTCCTGCTTATCTATCTATCCATCCATCATCCATTTATCATCTCTCTCTCTCTCTCTCTCTACCTATCATCTATCTATCTATCTATCTATCTATCTATCTATCTATCTATCTATCTACCTACCTACCTATCATCTATCCATCCATCCATCTACTACCAATGATCAATTTTCTGGGGTTTTGCTTTTTTTCTTGATCCCTCCTTCTAAAATTTGTACCCTACTATAAAATTTCACTTGCATTACCAGTCCCTACATGCCTGTCTTCTATTCCCTCCCGCTCTTTACTGATTCATCCTGTGCATACTTTCCTTCTCTTTCTTCATTCATTTAAGCTTTTGAAAATTTCATATTGCTCATACCTGAACACAGTTTTCTTTATTTTCCCTTTTCTGTATTTTTATCCTGTGTTTGCTACTGGCTTCTCTGTTTTTAAAAAGGACATTAAGTGAGGAAAAGCTTAAACCTCACTTCTTAGAAAATGATTACTTACAAGAAGTAAGAAGCCCTGTCCTCTCACCCATCCGTATTTGGCTTAAATCATTTGATGAGAGACTGCAAGCATATCTTGAAACTATACTTTCTTCCTACAAATATCACTGAACCAATTCTTCTCCTCTTCCCATTCTTTTCTTCCCTTTCCCACACCAGTATTTTCTTCTACTGCTTTTTCATCTTCAAGTTCTATTTACCTGCATGTGTGCCAAAGTAACCAGTTACCTTAAGAACTGTCAAACAGCTTTCTGTTGCCTTCTCCTCTTCATTACCCACTGTGAATGTGCCCCTTTAAAAACTCTTCCTACTGAATCTCCCCAAGTCCCTCCCTTCTCTTCTCAGTTTCTGTATCTCTAATTCTCAGTTCCTTTTTGCCTGCTTACAGGATGCTTTTCTTTTCTGTATCCTTCCCTGACGTTGTATGCCTCCCCTACACCTTGCCTGTCTCCTTTCCTCTGTCCCTAGATTCCATTTTCTTTTATCACCTCTTTTTCCTGATGGGGTTCAGATTTGTTTTTGATTTTCCTATACCACTACAGCCCTCCTCTCCCTCTTGTAGTCTGGTGATAGAAAGGAGCACCTGAGCTAGTCCTTGGGCCCTGACTTCTGCCCTTAAAGCCTGTCCTCACATCTACCTATCTTCCCACATACATCTGTAGCAACCACTCTTTATTCTACCATCCTGTACTGATTCTTCTACTTTCTTTCTCTCCCCATTGGCTTCTAACTCTTTTGCTTGGTGAACATCCAGAGAAAACCCAGTTTGGATAAAAGCCTTGCTGCATCAGTTCAGCCATCACTTTCCCCAAGCCTACTTTTGACTACATTCAATGCCCAGCCTGGTCCCTTATTCCCTACCATTCCTCAAGGGATATCTTATCTCCCTGGCCTGTCTTTAGCAAAACTCAGTAGGTTGCTTTGACCAGATCCTCCTTACCCTTCACCTCCTCTGACGTCTGAATTTTGTATCTGCTAAGCTCCATTGACACCTTGACTATTTCCGCTAGCCTGTGCTCCGTTCTCTAATGGCAGCTGCCCCAAGAAGACAGTTGGAACTGTTGTCTAGCTCTTGTTTTTGAAATCTCCTTTCCTTCTTTACTCTTTCCTGGCTTCTGTTGTTCTCTTCTTTTATTACGTCCAGGCAAAGTCCTTTTTAAATGTATTACTTTCTCCTTTAAACAGTCTTATCTATTCCAACCAATCATTCCTTGTTCTGTATTTTAGTGTGTACCCTTAAACCTTTGCCTTTCATCAACCATGGTACTTGGTCTTCCTTGCTGGGTTTGTCTTTTGTTTTTTGAGACAGATTCTTATTTTGTAGCCCTCAATTCAGAGTCATCTTGCCTTAGACTTTTAGGTGCTGGGATTACACAAAGGAAATGTGCCTGTCTTACTGGTCTGACTGTTTCTCTTTGAAGTTTTTTTCCTTATTTTTCCCTTCCTCTTCCTACCCTCCTTTTCCCTATCTTTCCTGCTTCCTTCTTTTCACTGTTTACTTTCCATCCTTCCTCTCTTTGCTTTCCCTTGATCTTCATTTCCTTTCTTTTCTCACTAGTCACCCCTTTACTCATCATCTTCCTGCCTTTTATTTTTCTTACACCATCTTTCTATTGGCTCCACATTAAAATTTTCTTTCCATCTCTTCTACCATTTTTTTCCTATTTTATCAGTTTTTATGTGTATGAGTGGTTTGCATGAATAGTCTGTGAACCACATGAGCTGGTGTCCCAAGGCTAGAAAAAGGCTTTGTGTCCCCTGGATCTGGAATTACAGTGCTGAGTTGCCATGTATGTACCGGGACTTAAACCTAGGTCTTCTGCAAGAGACGACAGTTCTATTAACTGCTGAGCTGTCTCCACATTCCCTGGCCTCATCCTTTTAAGGTGGATTCTATCTCTGCGTACCTGTTATCTTTTACTGTGTTTATATTTTGATTAAAATTTAGGTCTCTCTTGCTGCTACAAATCTATTTCACTTTACTTTCTCCTTTTCAGTTTTCTTTCACTATCATATTCCCAAAATTTAAAAACTACATTTTCCTATTCATCATTTTTATATTTTTGACCCTTTCTCTCTGTTCCTTTTTCTTTTCTTGCCTTCCCTGATTACTTCCTCTCACTCATCCTCCTCTTTTCCCTCTTCCCCTTCTTCCTATGCTTTCACTATTTTTCCTGCAATTCTTTCTCCATTCTTCTGTCTTCCTCTGTTTACAAGCTCCTGTTATTTTCTTGAATGTGTGTGTGTGTGTGTGTGTGTGTGTGTGTGTGTGTGTGTGTGTGTGAGAGAGAGAGAGAGAGAGAGAGAGAGAGAGAGAGAGAGAGAGAGAGAGAAAGAGAATATGTGCATCTCATGTATTCTGGTACCTGCAGAAGAGGGGACAGGCTCACTGGAACTGCAGAGTTACAGGCATCTGTGTCACCTGATGTGAGTATTGGGACCAAGCTTGGTCCTCTGCAAGAACAGCAAATGTTCTTAATCACAGAACCATCTTTCTGGCTCCACAGGCTCCTGTTGTTTTTTATTTAAGCCTCTGCTTTCCCTCCTCCACTTTCCATTGTCTTAATTTACTGGCTTCTTTTTAGAATCCAGTCTATGTTGAACTGCTTTCCCTATCAGATTCCAGTGTATTTTTATACTTTTACATCTTGAGCACCCCCCCATTATGCTTGATTTTCCTGTTCTCTTGAGAATTTTCTTTCTATCTTTATTCTTTCTCTTTCTACTTTTTGTTGGCTTTTCCTGTTTTACTCTTAAAATACCCAGGAGCCTACCTATCTACCTAGGATGATCTCTAATTTCTTTCAACTCTTTTAGTGGCTTTTCAAAACATCTCCTACCCATATTGTATTAGTTCTTCACTTTGTTTCTACTGCTCCACTCCCTGTAAGTTTTGTTTTTCTACTTTTCTTTTTTAATTGGTTCATTTTGCTTTTCAAAACTTTCTTTTGCTTTTCGTTCCTGTCTAGACTGTTCATCTCCTGCATTTCTCCTTTCTCCGTCCATCTCCTTTTATGAGTTAACATGTTATTAGTTCGTCCTCTTAAACTTTTCTCTTTTCATGCTGCTGTTTTCTGATTTCTTTCTGATCTGTCGACATACGTTTTAGTCTTTTTAAATACTGATACCCCCGTCCCCCAACAAGGTTTGGATTTCTTACTGGCGTCTCCTTTTCAAACATCTCTCCCACCAAATCCCCCTTTTTTTTCTGACTTTTTTTTTTTTTTAAAATCTTGTTTCATCTTTCTTACTCTTGTTATTTAGTCCTCATCTTTGACTTTTAATTTCTTTTATTGCTTTCTTCTCTTTCCTATACTTGCTAGTTTCCCTTGCTTCTGTACTTTCTCCCTCCTCCCTTTCCTCTTCTTTTTTGCCATTTTCCTCCCTGTTTCTTTTTCTTTTTCTTCTTCTTCTTCTTCTTCTTCTTCTTCTTTTTTTTTTTTATATAATGGGCACTGTTATTTTATTTTAATGAAGCAAGATATCTTGACTGTTTTCTGAATGCTTCTACTGTTAACACAGTTAACAGTAGATTCAAGACAATATAATATCAGAGTTTGACAAATAGATAACCCCTTGAATCTCAATTTCTGGTATTATCTGATCCCATTAAAAATTTTATGGAGTGACTAGCCCACCAAGTCTTGGAAGCTCAGTATTGAATCAAAAACACTTATAGGGCTGGAGAGATGGTTCAACTATTGAGTGGATACTGTTCTTTCAAAAGACTCAAATTAGATTCCTAACATTGATTTTGGGCATCTCACAACCACCTGGAACCCCTGCCCTAGATCATCCTATATGCTCTTCTGGACTTGCCTCCCTGTTTCTTTTACTTCCCTTTCTCTCTTCCATTTCTTATTCCCTCCTCCTGCCTCTCCCCTCTGTCCTCCCGCCTCTCCCTTCCCTCATCCCATGTTTACCCTCCCTCCTCCCACCTCTCTCTTCCCACCTCTCTCTTCCTTCCTCCTGTCTTTCCCCCTCCCGCCTACCTTTTCCACCCTCTTCCCATCTTTATCCTTCCCTCTGCCTATCTTTACCCCTTCCCCTTTCCTCTCTTGTTATCCATTTCCCCTTCCTTCCTCCCTCCTTTTTCTTCTTTTTAATCTTCCTTCCTCCTTTCTTCCTTTTTTTCACTCTTCTTTCCTCCTCTTTCTTGTCCTCTTCTTTCCTTCTTCCCCTTCCTCTTCCCTTTTTCTCTCCCTTGCTTTTTCTCTCCCCCTTCCTCCTTCCCTCCCTCATTTTCTTTCTTCCTCTTTCCGACAGCATCTTTTGTAATGTATCTAAAACCTCAGCAAGCATGCTTTCCCCTGCCCTTACTTTATGGATTACTGCCTCCCTTCCCCCCAACCTCTTCCCCTTTTTAACTTAATGACCCCTCTTTCTCCGCCTTACCTTCTTTACTTACCTTTTCCCCTGCTCCACCTCTGTAGCTTTGTAGGGTCGAAGTGTCTTGGGTAACCCTGCACACCTTCCCTGAGTGGGTTGCAATTTCTCCCATATTAATCCTTTTCAAATCCCTCTCTCACAAGCACAATCTTTAACTCTTTTTTTTTTGCTAGCTCTTCCTTGCTTGTCTGTCTACTCTTCATCCTTCTCTACTCCTGTCTAGCTCTTCTTTTCTTCATGCCTCTCCACCCCCACAATTAAATCTATTAATGCTGGATTCTACTGATTTTATTCTCTCTTTTCTTGACTTATTATTTCTTTTGTATCCCCTTTATCTACTAGGTGTTTCTTCTTTTTCAAGAATTTTTTTTGTCCGTGTTTTCTATTCCTTGCTTTGTACATTGTAATTCTCTCCTTCAATCTTTGTATATTATTCCTTTCTTTAATTTCTGTGAGTTTTTTCTCTGACTGGCTTGTTTTATTTCACTTTTTAATGCTTTCTTTAACTGTCTTAACTTTCTTCTCTTATCTGCTTCTGCATATCTTACCTGTGTGTGCACACTATCTCCTCTTACTGGCTGTTTGTTAAACTTTGTATATATATTTACTTCTTATGTGTGTGTTCATACCCTTTTGTTAACTGGATATATAACTGGAAAGTGCCTCTCATAGTGCCGGACAGAGGCATTGTGGGCTCCTAGTACTTACTTTTGCATAAGGCTTTTCTTTTTTTATAATCATGTGGGTATAAAGTGGTTATATAAAGAAACTAATGTTTACTATGTGGCTGTCCAGACTCCACGTGTCTGTCTTTTCTCTTTTCTCTCTCACCTGTTTCGATTTGTCTTTTGCTTTCAGAGACACTTGATTCCCGCCTTTCTTCTTTACTATCTTTCTTTTGAAGTTTTTGTAAATGGTAGGCAATTCTTTTCTGTAGCATTAGTTGTTTCTATAAAATATTAAAAACATGTTAAATATGTTTCAGATTTAAATAGAAACTTGTCATCAAAAATACAACACAGATGATTTCAAATATGATGATGCTCCTGAAGCACACCTTTGTTCCTGTCTGGAGATGTCTAAATTCACAATGAATTGGAATAAATGTAGTAAGAGATAAGATTTTAAAGTGTATCATGCATGTGCATGTTTTATTGCCAGCTGGAAATTAAAGCTAGAGTCTTGTGCATACTAGGCATTCCCTTTATTCCTTAGATAAAGCATATTTCCATAACTCAATCTAATTTAACTTTTTGGTGACACTTTTTTGATTTAAAGATTTTGGCTAGAATGGGTCTCTTCATTGATAACTATCTTCTGAAAATTCATACTTTATAAAACTGTTCCAAGAGCCTTCTTGAAATAGCCCAAATCCAGCAAAAACTGACTACCTTTTGGTTGATCTCTTCTCTCATTTTCCGACGATGTTCTCTAACTTTTGTTTCTCTCTTAACTTCTTCTCCGATCTTTGTCAGAAGTGACATCTCCTTCAATTGCCATTCCTAAGGAACATGCCATTACAGTGATCATCATATGTCTATTCTGTTTTAAAAGTATTTTCTTTCTTCAACCAATACAACAATTAGATCAAATCAATGGCCTAACAACATTTGGGCCAATAATAAAGCAAATCTTGCATTGGAATTTGAATGTGCTTATCGGACATCCATTGGGAATGTCTTGGTGTATGCAATGGAATGGAAAAGAAACACATTGCGATGCAGGGACTGAGGAAAAGCTGGGAGGTAAGAGCCTGCCTGCTTCCACCTGTGGCCAAAGACTCCCGCCTGGGCAACAAGGCCTCCATATACAAGCAGGGCATGGAGAAAACTACCCGCCCACTTGCACTGAGGAGCCAGCAACAAGAGGACTCCAGACACAAGGTCTGAAGAACAGCTGGGAGAGAGAACTGGTATCCCAGGAATATTGACATCTGAGCTTGAAGGAAAGACAAGCCACAGTCAGAGAGAGAAAGACCAGCTAACACCAGAGATCACCAGATGGCGAAAGGCAAGGGCAAGAACACAAGGAACAGAAACCAAGACTACTTGGCTTCATCAGAACCCAGCTCTCCCACAACAGCCAGCCCTGGATACCCCAACACACCAGAAAAGGAAGACTCAGACTTAAAATCACTTATCAAGAAGATGATAGAAGATTTTAAGAAGGAAATAAATAACTCCCTTAAAGAAATACAAGAGAACACAGGTAAACAACTGGAAGCCCTTAAAGAGGACACACAAAAATCCTTTGAAGAATTACAGGAAAACACAATCAAACAAATGAACAAAACCATTCAGGAGTTAAAAACAGAAATAGAAACAATAAAGAAATCACAAAGGGAGACAACCCTGAAGTTAGAGAACATAAGAAAGAAATCAGGAGTCATAGATGCAAGCATCACCAACAGAATATAAGAGATGGAAGAGAGACTCTCAGGTGCAGAAGATACCATAGAAAACATGGACACAACAGTCAAAGAAAACACAAAATCCAAAAAGTTCCTAACTCAAACATCCAAGATATCCAGGATGCAATGAGAAGACAGAACCTGAGGATAATAGGTATAGAAGAGAGTGAAGACTCCCAACGTAAAGGACCAGTAAATATCTTCAACAAAATTATAGAAGAAAACTTCCCTAACCTAAAAAAGAGATGAACATAAATATACAAGAAGCCTACAGAACTCCAAATAGACTGGACCAGAAAAGAAATTCCTGTCACATTATAGCCAAAACACCAAATACACAAAACAAGGAAAGAATATTAAAAGCAGTAAGGGAAAAGGGGCAAGTAACATATAAAGGCAGAGCTATCAGAATTACACCAGACTTCTCACCAGAGACTATGAAACCTAGAAGATCCTGGGCAGATCTCATACAGACTCTAAAAGAACACAAATGCCAGCCCAGGCTGCTATACCCAACAAAACTCTCAATAATCATAGATAGTGAAAACAAAATATTCTACAACAAATCCAAATTTGCACAGTATGTTTCCACAAATCCAGCCCTACAAAGAATGATACATGGGTAACGACAACTCAAGGAGGGAAACTACACTCAAGAAAAAGGAAGAAAGTAATCTTTCAACAAACTCAAAAGAAGATAGCCACACAAACAATATTAACAACATCAAAAATAACAGGAAATAACAATCACTATTCTTTAATATCTCTTAACATCAATGGTTTCAACTCCCCAATAAAAAGACATAGACTGACAGACTGGATTCATAAACAGGACCCAGCATTCTGCTGCATCCAGGAAATGCATCTCCGTGTTAAAGACAAACACTACCTCAGAGTAAAGGGCTGGAAAACAATTTTCCAAGCAAATGGCCCCAAGAAACAGGCTGGAGTAGCCATTCTAATATCGGATAAAATTGACTTTCAACCAAAAGTCATCAAAAAGTATGAGGAAGGACCCTTCCTACTCCTCAAAGGAAAAATCTACCAAGAACTCCTCTCAATTGTGAACATCTATGCCCCAAATGCAAGAGCTCCCACTTTCATAAAAGAAACTCTACTAAAGCTCAAAGTACACATTGCACCTCACACAATAATAGTGGGAGACTTCAACACCCCACTATCAACAATGGACAGATCTTGGAAACATAAACTAAACAGAGACACGGTGAAACTGACAGATGCTATGAACCAAATGGGTTTAACAGATATCTATAGAACATTTCATCCTAGATCAAAAGAATATACCTTCTTCTCAGCACCTCATGGTACCTTCTCCAAAACTGATCATGTAATTGGTCACAAAACAAACCTCAACAGATATAAGAAGATTGAAATAATCCCATGCCTCCTATCAGATCACTACGGATTAAGGTTGGTCTTCAGTGGCAACAACAACAACAGAAAGCCCACATACACATGGAAGCTGAACAATGCTCTGCTCAATGATAACTTGGTCAAGGAAGAAATAAAGAATGAAATTAAGGACTTCCTAGAATTTAATGAAAATGAAAGTACAACTTACCCTAACCTATGGGACACAATGAAAGCAGTGTTAAGAGGAAAACTCATAGCTCTGAATGCTTCCAAAAAGAAACTGGAGAGAGCATACACTAACAGCTTAACAGCACATCTGAAAGTTCTAGAACAAAAAGAAGCTAATACACCCAAGAGGAGTAGAAGGCAGGAAATAATTAAAGTAAGGGCTCAAATCAACCAAGTGGAAACTAAAAGAATTGTACAAAGAATCAACAAAACCAAGAGCTGGTTCTTTGAGAAAATCAACAAGATAGATAAACCCTTAGCCAGACTAACCAGAGGGTACAGAGACAGTATCCAAATTAACAAAATTAGAAATGAAAAGGGAGATATAACAACAGACTCTGAGGAAATTAAAAAAATTATCAGATCCTACTACAAAAGCCTATATGCAACAAAATTGGAAAATCTGGAGGAAATGGACAAGTTTCTAGACAGATACCAATTACCAAAGTTAAATCAGGATCAGATAAACCGTCTAAACAGTCCCATAACCCCCAAAGAAATAGAATGAGTCATTAACGTCTCCCAACCAAAAAAAGCCTAGGACCAGATGGGTTCAGTGCAAAATTCTATCAGACATTCAAAGAAGACCTAATACCAATACTCTTCACTCTATTCAACAAAACAGAAACAGAAGGAATATTACCCAACTCATTCTATGAGGCTACAGTTACACTGATACCAAAGCCCCACAAAGACCCAACAATAAAAGAAAACTTCAGACCAATTTCCCTTATGAATATCGATGCAAAAATACTCAATAAAATTCTTGCAAACCAAATCCAAGAACACATCAAAACGATCATTCACCATGATCAAGTAAGCTTCATCCCAGGGATACAGGGATGGTTCAATATCCGGAAATCCATCAATGTAATCCACTACATAAACAAACTCAAAGAAAAAAACCACATGGTCATCTCGTTAGATGCTGAAAAGCATTTGACAAAATTCAACATTCCTTCATGATAAAAGTCTTGGAAAGATCAGGAATTCAAGGCTCATACCTAAACACAGTAAAAGCAATATACAGCAAACCAGTGGCCAACATCAAACTAAATGGAGAGAAACTTGAAGCAATCCCACTAAAATCAGGGACTAGACAAGGGTGCCCTCTCTCTCCCTACCTATTTAATACAGTACTTGAAGTTCTAGCTAAAGCAATTAGACAACAAAGGGGAGATCCGAAAAGGGGGAAACATTTGAAATGTAAATAAATTATGAAAATAAAAAAAGGAAACACATTGCTTTGTTATTACAAACATGAATCCAGCACAACATGACTCCAAAGATGAATCTAAGGGAGGTATTTTTGAAGTCATGGAGGATATCATGTGTAACTTGGTCATACAGGTATTCTGACAGAGAAACTAAACAAATATCCATGTCAGAGCTCATGTGGAGATCAAAGGACAACTCCATAGTGTGAGCTCTCTCCTAATTTCACATATGTTCTGGGGCTCGAACTCAGGTCATCAGGCTTGTATAGGAAAAACCTTTAACCATGAATCTATCTGGCTGCCCTGGGCTTCTTCTTTAAACTGAAAGATCTACACATAATATAGTGAACCATTTGTGTGTTTACAAATAAGACAACCACAAAAGTTTCCCATTCAAAATTTATTGACCCTTACCTCTTCAACTTGTTGTTGAAGATTCAGTTTTCTTTTAATCTCATCCAAATATTGTATGTCTTCTTCCTGTGTTTGTACTGTACTTCCTTTTCCCATCGTGTCAATTTTTTTTAGTTCTTCATTAATCATATTTAAATGTCTAAATAAAAGTGAAATAAAAGAATGTAAAATGGAGGCTTTCTTCACAACAGCTTCCTCTGTAGAACTGTGGTATAGCAATATACGCTCTGGTATAGTGTGAGGTGAATATATGGATTATAGGAGCCAGATAATGAACTGGATTTCAGTTAAGATACCTCCCATTCCTCTCTTTTCCTTTTAAGGCTGAGGTTTCATCTCTAAATGGTAATGTGTGATTCAGTTAGCTTTAAGAGGATGCAACAGTTGAGAGAGGAAAGGAATAGTCTCAAACATTAGTCTCAGATAAAGTTGCTGGAATTTGCTCATTGTGGCTTTAAAATAATCAAATACGTTAAAAATACTCTCTCTTCCTCTGGGACCTCAGGCCTGGCTCTCACAAGATTGATGATTTGTATTTTGGATTTCTAGAACAGTTTGACTTACCTCTTGGGCTCCTGCTGGCTCCAATTTCTCAGGTAGAAACTTCCCTTCCTAGCACTGTTATTAAGGTTCTTAATGTATGCACTTCGTAATTTACCTTTTATAATGGTTTTTTAAAAATTTAATTATATGTATAGGTATTTTGCCTGCATGTAAGTTTGTGCATTGAATGCCTGTAGTGCCCATGAAGGCCAGAAGAGGGCATCGGATCTTAGAACTGGAGTTATAGATGGTTGTGAACCACTATATGGGTGCTGGAAATCAGACCCTAGCCCACTGGAAGAGTGTATAGTATTGAGCCATCTATTCAGCCTGTCTTGGTGTACCCTTTTTGTTCTCCATGTTGAAAACTCTGAGGAACTTACATGTATCTAATACTTTTATGAATCCATCTTCAATTATTCTCATGTTTTTTTGGTTTGTGGTTTTTATCATGTGCCCGTGAACTATCCATGAACTATGACTCTACCTGAGTTTAATCAAGCGGTCTTGATAAGGGCTAGCTTTTTTCCCTTCTTGTAACAACCACCGCTGAAACTCAGCAGCTGCAGCAGCATTGTCACAAGCCCGTCTCTCTTCGTTCAGTTTGGTTACCTGATTTCCTATTATTTTCTGCAAGAAAATCATTATTGGATGTTATATACTTGCCACAATAAATGTATCCTTTGACATATTTTCATAAAATGTAAGCTTACATAAATGTTCTGAGTTTTAAAAGCTGCTAATTCCATTAACCTGCTTTTAGGCCTTGCATGGCCCCTTCCCACAAGTCAACTTTTTAATGCAAAAATCAAATGGGCTGTCCTTTTCAAATTCTTTATAGAGACTGTATTCCAAGAATATTTTAAAGAAATATTGTGCAAAGGGTCTACCTTTTGACAAATTTTTATGGGTCCCAAATAAAATAAATTGAAATGTTTAACTTACTAGTTCTCTTACGTAATTTCGTTCAAAGTCGATTTTTAAAGTGGTAAGATATTGTCTGTATTTGTTGAGCTCTTTTAATGAACATATAACCTAAAAATCCAAATATGAAAAACCACTTTTAAAATTGTAAAATTATAACATATTTAGAGAAGATAAGATCATTCATTTTAGTAACAGATTTAGGGTCAAGTATAATGATAATGCATTTGTAACATTTTTGTAGTCACTGTCTCTAGGCAATTGAACCTCCAAAAACGTTCTAAATATCATTTCCCGAATACAGTTTCAAGTCAAAATTTCTTAGAAACATATGAAAAATAAATGTATCAATGTGTTTGCATACCAAAAATGGTTTGGTGATTATCTTTCCTATCATTCAAAAATGTCAACTAGAATGTTTTTACAAAAAAAACCACCACCCAATACTAAGCATTTTATTGACTTTCTTCTGTGGTATTGTCAACTAGAAGTTGGCATAGTATCAAAGCACTTAGAAAGCGCTTAGATTTTTTGCTGGTCAGAAGTAGGCCTCAACGCACTTTATTATTGGCGGTGATGTATCCTCCTTTTCTTAGTTTCTTGAGAATGTCTTTTCGTTTGAAGTATGATTTTAAGTGTGGATCATGAAGACTTTTGTAGGTGGTTTCCATGAGTTTACAATATGGGTCATTAAGGTTAAAACCAAAAGAAGGCTGGTAAAGCTGCAAAAAGAAACATTTGAAATTAATGCAATTGCAAAATTCATGAAATCACATTTTAAAATCTCAGTTTAAATAATCAGAATGTTCATTGCAGAAACCAAAGTGAGAGAATGATAGGTTGATCTAGGTAAATACATTGCTTTCAACTTCCCTCAATCCTCTTGGTCTAATTTTTACATTAGCATGTGGAATACTACCTTATGAACTCCGTGCTTGATCTATCTATGTAACCTCAACCTTAGTCCAATATATAGGTCAGGGTAGAATGTCAGGAATGAGCGGAGAGTACATGGTAGGTTTCAGGAGCTAGATGGAAAGGCAGAAATCAGCATGTTGTATATGAGTAGTTCAGAAAGCCCTCAATTTGTCAAGTTGATGCTGTGGTTGGAGAAAAGTCTACACAGAGTGATTGCAGCTCTTTCTGGGGCTTTCTCTTATTAAAGAGAGTTTAAGAATGTTAAAACATTGTAGTTCATTTAATCCCATTTGTGTGAAAATGTAGATGATACACAAATTGTAATCATAGCAAAATGTTTCAAATTCAACAGCTAAAAAGGTTAAAGTAAGACACTTAAACACCATTAAAACATAGTTTACCTTTTCACTTATATTTGTTGTATAGAATATATTAGTACTTCCTGGGATAACAGGCAGTTTGGCCCCAAGAGGCAAATCTAACAGATTAGATGGTCCAATCTTTGGAATGATAGATTTTTGTTTTTTCTGTGGAAAAAAATGAAATTTTTGTCTTTTCTGCTAGGAAGTGTTTATTTAGTTTGCATTAGTTGCCTCATTTCAACCAGATAGCACAACCCACGTTGCTAGGCACTTGGGTGGAAGAAACTCCTTGCCCACCAACTAAGAAAGCCTTGCCTCACCAGTTCCTAGGCCACCACTCTACTTTTGGGTCCTGCCCAAGGGTATCAGCCAGTGGCACCCTGAATCATCTATTGCCCTGGTCAGAAGGTGACCTTAGTTAAAAACAAAAAATAAAAAAACCAAAAACCCCAAACCAAACCAAAACTGCCGTTTCTGTCCTTCAGCCCAAGCTCTATCCCCATCATCCCACCTGCTGTCCTGAAACCCGCCCTGGGCAAGAAAGAAGGGCAATGAACAAATGGACACTGTGGATAGGCCACCACTCACGGCACTACATGTGTCTTTGTTGTTTGTTAAGTTGTTGGAAGCCGCTTTGGATGCAGCAGCTTCAACCGCCTTTAAGCAGTTGTTTAGGTACAAGTCCATGGCTACCCAGCAGCCCCCAAGAGCTGGGGACTGGGGTAGCGGACTGTCCTCAGCTCTCCCTTTCTGCGACTGTCTCCACCAGTGTCCTGAACAAGACTGAGCCAAGGCCCTGGACACCTGGGTAACAGGACCTCAAGGACGCATACATCACAATGCTGCTTTGCTGGCGTCCTCAGTAGGTGCCCACAGGGCCATGCCCAATAGGTGTCGCCCTCTAAGACACGTCACACTAGCAGAGGTCACCCCAATAGAAGTTTCCATAATAGATGTGGCTCCAACAAAAGTAGCTCTAACAGATGCCACGTTGACAGTTGTTGGCTTCTAAGGATGTTGCCAAGAAAGATGTTGCCTCAACAGCTAACACTCTAACAGAAATCCCCTTCATAAACTGCCCCAATATACATTGTTCCAACTGATGTCGCCCCAGTGGACGTCATCCCAATGGATGTCGCATTAATAGACGTTATTCTGGATGGTGGGGGCAAGGTCTCAGTTGCCTCTCTGGGAGCGCATGCGCATCACCCAGTTGCCTTTCTGGGGGCACATGCGCATCACCCAGTTGACTCTGGGAGCGCATGCGCATCACCCAAACCTAGCAGTTGAATGATTTGAGTTTGGGAAAGTAGTCTGAAAGGCCCTTAAAGAGTACCATGGGAGGGGTGGTGGTGGATTCCA
This sequence comes from Rhynchomys soricoides, assembly GCA_019843965.1. Lineage (NCBI taxonomy): Eukaryota > Metazoa > Chordata > Mammalia > Rodentia > Muridae > Rhynchomys > Rhynchomys soricoides. The sequence continues at coordinate 2,552,661 of JADRCH010007469.1, forward strand.
CAGCTCTCTGAAATGAACACTCTCACCAAATACACCAAAGCTATCATTTCTTTTCAGCAAGGATCCAGATTCATAAACAATTGTGCAATTTTTATTAGGGTCATATTCCTGGCGTTCCCTGTTCATCCCCTTTATAATCAGTTATTTTCCTTTGCTCCTAGATATGTGAATTTCCAGTCCTATTTGAGACACAAGTTTTGTTAAAACAGACATTTTAGACTAAGATACATCTGGAGCTCCTTATTGAACTGTTTAAGATGCTAGCCAAGATGAAAGAACCAGTTGTGGGGCTAATTCACAAACCTACCAGCAGCATGTCCAGATAGCAGCTAGAAAAAACATCTGTTGAAATTAAGGGGCTGGGTGTTTAACAATCGTATGATTTAAGATAAATAAATTATTGACATTGAACCTAGATCAAGACAATGGAAAACAGGTCAAGTTGTGGGATAAGTTAGTATATAAAGAAAATTTTGTTGAGACATGGTCTCACTAAGTAGCCTAGACTGGCCTCACAATCACAGATCCTCCTGTCTTAGCTTCCTGAAGGGTCCACCCTTATAAAAGGTTGTTTGTTGTGGCTGTTAGAGACTTTGGTCACACTATGCAAATTCTGGAACACTGAGCTACGTTCTTAGGTTGGTTTCAAAAGCAGAAAACAAAGCTGACTGATGGCACACATACATACTCCCAGCACTTGAGAGGCAAAGGTAGGAGATTATTAAAAATTTGAGGTGAGTCTGGGCCTCCCATAGTAGGACTCTGCTTCAAAAACAAAATAATGAAATAGTAATGGATGATGGGAAGAGAAATTTTCAACATACAGTGAGTGAACATGGAACAGTTTCCTCCACTTTGTCTTGTTTAGTTTGAAGCTGTGAGTTAAAATAACCTATTGTCTTAGTTTGTTTTCTATTGCTATAATAAAATACCAACCAAAAGCAGTGTAGGGAGCAAGAGACCTATTTCTGCTTACAGCTTTCAATCCGTCATCAAGTGAAACCAGAGAAGGAGCTCAATGCAAGAACCTAGAGGCAAGAATTGAAGCAGAGACCACAGAGGAATGGTTAGTTTCCTGCCTGGTTCTGCCAGGCAAGAACACCTGACTGGGACAGGACTGCTCACAGTGGGTTTGGCCTTCCAACATCAACTATTAAAGAAACAAACAAAAAATGCCTCCTAGACTTCCTACAGGTCAATCTGATGGAATGGTTTTCTCAATTGAGGTTGCTATTTCCCAGATAATCTGAGTTTGTGTTGTTGACAAAAAAACTAAGCAGCATACTTCTTAATATCTTTGTTTCTCACATTGGTGTCTAATGCCTATAAGATCAGCACGTGGGAGTCCATCACAGGAGACTTGTTATGAGTTTAAGGCCAACCTAGACTGCATAAGGAGTCACAGGTAGCCTTGTTACAGAGTGAAACCCTGTCCCTAAATAGCAAAACAAAATGAAACAAACCCCTAAAATCTGTCATATATTAGTCCCAGGAAACTTTATGGGTTTTACAAATTCTACTGTAATCATTAAAAACTGTATAAAATGGTAATTCAAAACATCATCAAAAATTAAAATTGCTTTTTAAGAATGTTTAAGAAACTTACAGGAATACAAGAAAAAAGAAACCAGGAAGAGATTAAGGAAGCAGATAGAAATAAATAATAAAGTAGAAGACTTAATCTCTCTAATGTCGGTAATTATTTTACATTTAAATCATCTAAACCCAACAGTTAAGGAACAGAGATAGGCAGAATAAATAAAAAAAATAATACTATATGCTGTCTATAAATATGTTCATAAAATGCAGTGACATAAGTTGAAAATTGGATGGAAAGAATATTGAAAACCAATTCTAGTAAAAAGTAGCTGTGGCATGTCAATTGATAAAGCCAGAAAGGAACATTATGAAATGAGAAAAAGATCATCCTACCAGGAAAATATTGTAATTCTAAGTGTCCATATGCTAGATTATAGAGCTTCCCAATACACGAAGCAGAAACAGTAGAGATAAAAGGAAAAATAGACACATTTACAATTCTAGAGATACATTAAACACCTGCCAATAAAAAGATATACAAATACAATTTAGATTATACTGATGCCTATTCAGCAGTTTAAAATATTTGTACTTACATAATACAATGTGTTCCTCAGGAAAACAACAGCATTGAATGAAAACCAAGAAGCTGTGGAATGATATACTCGACATTTAAATCATGCTTATGGATATTCATTTATAAAATAACTAGATCTAAATTTCCTCTCAAGGACATGTGTCAAGGGCTTGGCTTCCAGCCTGGAGTGCTACTGAGAGGTGGTGAAAACGTCAGGATATTGGGTCTGGTGGAAGGAATGAGGTCACTGAGGTCATACCTTTGAAGGCTATAGTGATACCCCAGCCCTTACCTTAAGCAATTTGCTTCTTGGCCACAGTTCCAGAGGTGAACAGCTTTCCTCTTCTACATGCCCTGACATAACATACTATAATATACATAACATCACTACAACCCCAAAAGCAACAATGGCAACTAAGTATGAACTGGAGTCTTTGAAAATATAATCTAAAATAACCTTTGTCCTTTTTAAGTTGCTGCATTTCAGATATTTTGTTACAATGAAGAAAAACTGACTAACCAAATGGAAATAATACAGAACAGTAGTACCCCTAGGAAGAAAGAGAGATGAATGAGATCATTAAGAAGAGATGGAAACCTTGATTTTGTTTTATTGTATTCCCCTTTTAAAGAAAAAAAGGATATGCAACCCCCCCCCCCCTCTGTGTGTGTATGTGTGTACACTGCACATGTGTGGATGTGCCAGATGAGGATGTTGGAGCCCCTGAAGCTGAAGTTATAGACAGTTATGAGCCACCCAAGTGGGTACTGGGAGCCAAACTCAGGTCCTCTGGAAGATCAGCAAGTGTCGTAACTGTTGAGCCAACCCTCCAACTCCCACACTATTCTTTAATCTAGACAATATTCCTAATTTGGACAAATCAAATCCGAACATGAAAACAGAAGCAAGTCTATTTATATGAAGTACGAGAGCAATCAGGAGGAGGAGAGAAAGGACATCAGAGAGTGCTAGTGTGTGGAATATGAGCAATATACAACTATATACACAGGTAAGTGTCCACATATGTATATGAACATGTAACAATGTATATGAAAAACCTGCACAGCAAATAAAAAATTCGAAGTTGAGTTTCTTAGTTCCTTTATATTTCCTCTTCCTGTATTTTCTAGAACAGCTCAGCACTAATATCTGTTATTTTATGATATATAATATATACATTCAAAGTATGGAAAATATTTGGAGTGTCAGAGCCTGTAGTAGCTTCTAGGGCTTCTATTCAAAAGTACTACAAACTAGATGATTTACAAAACAACAGAATTTATCATCTCAGTATTGGAAGCTAGATATCTTTAAGTGGCAGCAGCATCCTCACTCCCATCTTCTGGAATGGATGTTGATCTGGAAGCCTTGAGGGCATTTTCCTCTGTAATTACTTTCCTTTTTGGAGACTTTACACTTCCCAGAATCCAGTCACTGTGATCTCCACAACACATCTGATCATGAGGGCAGGTGATTTAACAGAAGTGTAAGGCTCTTTTAGAGGTATGGTCACTTGTTCCTCTAGGACCTGGAGAAGCCAGGAGAAAGGGAGTCAAAGGTCAAAGTGGTGCCTGTCCTCTTAGCTACTCTGTCCTCATTGGCTTTGGCCTCCAAATATTGTTGTTACATGCCCAGATCAGTTATTTCAGTCTTTAAGGATGAGCTCTTGTTACAGCAGGGTGTGATGGCACACCCTTTAATCTCTGCACTAGAGGCACAGGTGGGCAGCTCTCTGTGAGTTTGGGGCCAGCCAAGGTTCCTCAGTGAGACCCTGTGCCAAAAGCAAGACAATCTCCCCTGAAACAAACAAATAAACACCATCCAACCTACCAGTTAAACAGAAGAGCATATATGTTTTTTGAACCAGAGATGTATTTACCTCTTCGATCCTTTTTGTCTTCCTCCCTCCTTAAAATTATTCATGTAATTTGGAGTTATTTTTTAAACTAAAAGCCTGGGCACATTTGATTACTTTTTAAAATTCTTTGACAGTTTCATGTATGTATATATGAAATTTTGGTCACTTTCCTCCCCCACTCCTCTGCTGCTAAAATCATTCTCCCCAGTCAGTCCTTCCCCACATTCATGCCTTCTTTCAATATGATACACAGAGTTAAAATAGAGTTGCTTACTCAACCATGGGTAGAAAGCTATTCACTGAACTGTGAGCAACCGGTCAGTGACTATGGAAAGTGACCTCCCTCCACAGCAATGATCAACTGCCAATAGACCACGAGGAAGTGGTGAGACACTATGGGGCCTTCCTCCATCTATGATTCGATGTTGACAGGCACAGTCTTGTGCAGATAAACATAGCTGTGGTGAGTTCATTAGTACAGGAGCTATGTCATATCTCCCCTTTCATGCCCTCTTTCATGATGTTCCCTGAGCTGTGGATGGCATGACACAGATGTCCCATTTGGAGCAGAGCACTCTACCATCACTAATTCTCATCATTTTGGACTGTTACGGTTTTCTACACTAACTGCCAGCTGCTTTAGTAAGAAGCATCTCTGAGGAAATCTGAGGAAAGTGCCAATCTTGAATGGCAACTGGAAGCTGGACATATCATCACTATTTAATCTTTAACAAAAGAGGTCTACCTGGGTGACTATTAAAACTTAAATTGTCAATTGTTAGTAATATCACTTTAATATCTAACAAATTGTTTTTTGACATTGTTTGTACAAGGCCAAGTTAACATCTTCTCATTTTACATTTAACATAATTCATTCGATTTATTTAAGTATTATGAATTATAAAGTAATTTGAACTAAATTTGTATTTACTTTTGTTTATCTATAGACTGATTTGAAGTGAGTATACTATATAGCTTATATTTACAGTGTGCTCACAAAATGTCAAATTATATAACTACATGGTAAGACCCTAGTGCTGAAGACACCATATACTTTAGCAGATGAACACAGAGAGAAAACAATATTAAACTGACTGGGAAATTTCTGACCTGCAGTAAAGCTTTTTATAGTGATGGCAATTGCTATGCAGGGTGGTAGGGAAGAAAAATATTAATGAACTTACTAAGCACTTCAAACTACAATATTGACCTGCCAAGAAAATATGCCACTGAAAGAAGCATAAAGAAAAAGAAGCAGCATTGTTAATGGGGTAACTAACTACTTTCTGATTATATTAGAGTTTTCTTTTCTACAGGATGGAATGCCATGTCTGATTCTATAACAGTGGTCAAAAGCCCATGGTTTGGAAGGTTGAAATTCTGGGGTAGACAAGGGAGGTGCTCTCCAAGGCCCGCCTCTTACTGAGGACAGTTGATAACTGCTAGGGAAATGAGGATCACTCTTCTTTGAGAATAGAGCTAGTAGTACGTTTTCCATGTTCCAGTGAATGACCTCAAATCCATGTGTATGTGATACTTGTTGTTAGTGGGAAGAAGAAGAGGGAGGAGGAGGAGGAGGAAGAGGAGGAGGAGGAGGAGGAGGAGGAGGAGGAGGAGAGAGAGAGAGAGAGAGAGAGAGAGAGAGAGAGAGAGAAGAGGAGTTGGGGGATATGTGGGGAGTTGGAAGGGGTAATTAGGGTTTATACAATGATATTTCTTTACATGTATAAAAGTCTCAAACCAATATGATAACAAATAATATATACAGAATAACTAGACAAGAAGACAAAATGATATCTAAACAATTAGACACTTGAATAAGAAACTTAAACAACACACAGCAGGATTACATTTAGTCAGAGACTGACCACTCAATAGAAACAAGGTAGGTAATATGTATCTTAAATACATAGATCTTAAATTAAACATCTAGAGAGACCCTGTGGTGGCAAACAGTTGAAAAGTAAGCATATGTGGTAACTTAACATGGGCTAAATAGGTATGTAGGAAATAGCTTACATACCTATGTATGTATGTATGTACATATATAGGTATGTAATACATAGGTATGAAATAGCTTACATACCTATGTATCTATGTATGTATGTAGCTTAACATGGGCTAAATAGGTATTTGTAGGAAATAAATCAATCAGTGAGCTAAAATTGGGTTCCTCTTATTTGGTAGGGAGAGATGTGATGACATTTTGAGGTCAGGATCTTGGCTTTAAGCTTAGACCAGCTTTTCCAAATATGTCTCAGGAATGAGTCAGAAGGAGAGGGCCTCAGACCTATCACATGGGTCCTACTGAAAGTTTAATATTTATTCATTTTGGTAGTGACCCTCTTTCATTGTCCAAAATAGGACCCAGTCTCACCATAGTAACTCCTGAGTGTGCCTATTCCTGAGAATCCCTAGGAAATGGACCTTCTCAGCCCATAAAAATGAAACTTGTTTCACTTTAAAGCTAAAGACATCCAATTGATCAGGCCAGATTGACCTTAAGGGAAACTTTACAAACTGAAACTGATAGAAGAGAAAGGAGGAAATGCAGTGTCCTGGTCAAGCCTGATTTCCTATCTGCTTTCAGATTGGGAAGTGTGACTAAAGACAGAGCTGTGAGAGGCAGCTACCACTCACGTGCTCCTTCCCTGCGTAGGGGACAAATGGAGGAGAGGGAGTCTAGCAGAAGGTAGGGTATGAAGGCATCTGCTTCATGGGCAGGCAGGTAGTGGTTGTGCGGGGAAGCCTCACATGCCCAGGTGTGTAGTACCAGCAGGCCACAGGTCAAGAAGCAAATGGTAGGCCTGTGCAGGTAGGCAGGCAGGTAGGTAGCACTCTCCTCACTTGATCAGATGTCTGTTTGTTTCCTTAGCTACTGTAGTTCATTTTGGTGATCTTTTCCAGGAACCTGTGAAAGAATCAAGAGTAATCAATTGTCCCACAAGTGTCTCCATTGATTTGGACAGTAGAACATAACTAAACTGAGAGAACTGACAAGGAAGCAATCTAGGGAAGGAAGAGGATTCGAAATCTGGGGCATGACCGCAGAATAAACACCTGAAGATTGAATCCTGTGCAAGAAATCTTAGACAAATGATAGCAACTGGCATTGTTCTCAAGTGAATATTTCAGAGTTTTTACTTTGTGTCCTGTTTTGGTTTCTGTTGTGATTAGATACAGAACTAAAAATGGCTTTGGGAAGAAAAGTTTATTTTATCCTATCATAAAGGGAAATGAGGGTAGGAACTCAAGGCAGGATCCTGGAGACAGGAATTGAAACAGAGACCCTGGAAGAGTGCAGCTTACTGGCTTATTCCCTATGGTTTATTCAGCTTGCCTTTAACAGTCAACCCAGAACTACTTGCCCAGGGGCGACACCATCCCTAGTGATTTGGACCCTCCACATCAGTCATCTATCAAGGAACTATTCTACGGACTTGTCTATAGGCTGACAAAATGAAAAACAAAACTAACCAGCATAGTTTGGTGTACGGAGTACTTCCTATAATGGGCCGGAGTAATTTTACGTTTCTGTCTTGTTCCATGTCCCTGTTTACTTTATTATGGTGGGACCCTTCTCATAGTGAGAGTCTCTAGAGACTTTTGCTTTCCCATTTAGTGCCCAAAGAGTGTGGCAATTATATATTTGATCTCTATAAAAAAAGATCCAGAAAGAACAGTTTAAGCCAAAGTTAGAGATAGGGAATTTACTCAAGTCTGAATCGTGTGGTCTATTTCTTTCTTGAAAGCAACTCTGTATGCTATATAATTACAATAGTTACAGTGGTGAAGCATAGATATACATGGATTTATGAAAAAAGGAAAACTGGATCACATGGTGGTTCTATTTGACCCAGCTTTTCCTCTTCTGGTCACATACACAGAGAACTCCATATCTTACTACAGAGATAGTCACACATCCATGCTTAGCCAATTTAGATGTCTGTCTTAATTAGGGTTAATATTGCTGTGATGAAACACCATGATCAAAAGAAATTTAGGGAGAAAAGGGTTTGCTTTACACTGTTGTCCATAATTGAAGGAAGTCAGGGCAGGGACATAAGCAGGGTAGAAACCTGGAGGCAGGAGCTGACACAGAGACCATGGAAGGGTGCTGCTTACTGATCTGCTTCCCATGGCTTGCTCAACTTGCTTTCTTATAGAACCCAGGACCCAGGGATGGCAACCACTCCATGAATCTTTAAGAAACTCCATCAATCTTTAATTAAGAAAATGCCTTATAGGCTTTTCCAGAGCCTGATCTTATGGAAGCATTTTCTCAATTGAAATTCTCACCTTTTAGATAACTGTAGCTTGTGTCAATACAAAACTAGCAAGCATAAGGTCCATCAACAAATGAAATGAAGATGTAGCATGTATACAAAATGAAATATTGTTCAGCTGTAAAGAAAAAAATTAAATCATAAAAATTAAGGTAATTTGATAGACTTAGAATGTATAATATTAAATGAGGACCCCCAAATGCAGAAAGTGAAAAAACTCACAAGTTCAACTTTGTATGTGGATCCTAGCATATAATGTATATACATGTATATATAAATAGCTGTTAAGTATGGTATCATAAAACATTTAGAAAGGCGATCAAGAAAGGTTAATATTACATGAGAAGGAAAGATAGAAGAAACAAGGTCATGAAAGAGGACATAAAGCTAACTATTTTTCTAGGTTTTGCTCTGTCATAGATCTTTCTTTGGTCTTGGTAGATACATCCATAAAAAAAATGTAACTGACAATGAAAATGTAAAACCCTAAGTAAAACTCCAGGGCTTTAGAATGGCCATTCTAGCTATGCAAGTGTTCGATGAGATGCATTGAGTTTGGAACAGGACAAAGGTTTGAATGGCTACCATAACCTAGCCATATGTTGTTCTTACTTGTGTGTTAATAGCAATAAAGTATTTTTTATAAGAAACACGATTAATGACAAAGAACAAATCTTAGACTAAAATAACTGTTAAAAATTGCACTTCATTTCTTTCCACTTAGTTATTGCATTAGTTTTGTATCTTTTCTTATATGTAATAAAAATATTTGACTAGGAAAAAAGACACAGATAGAAAGCTTAATAAATACACTCCAGGACAACTGCAATGGGGCAACCTCCTGAGAAGGGATTGCCCTGTGCAACTGAAAGGAGGGGCAGCTTTTATAGCAGTTGAGGAAGTCAATACAAGAAACTCAGCTCTCACCCCAATGAGTTGAGATTTTTTTTTTTTTAAATTTCAGATCCAATAGGAGCGAGCATGGCTTGGGACACACAGAATTAGGTTATCTCAAATTCTGTATTTCAGGGCTGGAGAGATGGCTCAGTGATTAAGAGCACTGGTTTGCTCTTGCAGAACCAGGCCTCGATTATCAGCATCCACAAAGGAACTTGTGACCATCTGTACCTCTATTTCTAGTGTAACCGACACCTTCCTCTGACCTCTGTAGGCACCAGGCACACATATGGTACACACACATACTGGCAGGCAAACTATTCATACATAAAATCAAATAAAATTTAAAAAATTATGTATTTTAGTTTGGCAGAAGTGAAGTTTCTTAATAACAGAACAAAGAAAGTTTCAAATCAAGACCCTTTTACCAGTAGTACATCCGTGGAAACAGCAGATGTGCAGGTTATACGAAAGTAGCAGAGAAAGCGCTGCTATAGGCCTCAGGTGTTGTTTGATAATATTCTAACTTTCGGGTTGGTAGAAGCTAATGGTCTAGTGAGCTAATATGTCCTAAAAGATTTCACTTGATGGCCAAAAAAAAAAATGTTAGATCAGACTAAGAATTGGGCAAGGAATGACTATTCTGGAACAGCAGATAGCTCAAAACAAATTGCGATTAGGGTCTGGGCTTGCAACATTTCAACTGCCACATTCCCTGAAGTTCTTTTCAGTTAATCAACTCGATAGTAGATTCAATGTAAGTGTAGCTTTTTGTCTCATTGTGTAGATGGGTCTGAGTAGAAGATAGGAAACCAGTGTTCAGGAGAGAATAACTGGCAAGACCATTGTAAGAAAGAAACTTCTGCATATGTCACTGTTTCAGTTACTTTCCTATTGATGTTATAAACTATGATGATAAAATCACCTTAATGATAAAAATCACCTTAAGGGAGAAAGGGCTTATTTTGGATTACAGTCTCCGGGGAAGGGGATACAGTCCATCGTGGTGGAGAAGGCACCACAGCAGGATCTTGAAACTGGCTGGTCACACTGGCAATCAGGAAACAGAGGAAGAAAAGAGGAAGTGGGATGGACTCTAAAACCCCAAGGTCTATGTCTACTGACATACATCTCCAGCGAGGCTATACCTCCTAAAAGTTCCTCAACGTTCCTAAATACCTCCTTCAACTGAGGACCAAGTGTTCAAACACAAGGATGTAGGGGACATTTTATATCCAAACTGCAACAACCTTTAAAGTCCATTAGCCATTATGATCCAGCGTTGATTTTTCTTTCATTTTTTTTCTCTTTGTATCTGACATAGCTTACATATGCAAGTATCACACTTAAAATTAAGGTAATCAAGAGTATAGTCTGGTCTAATGGACAGTAGTAGATGATGAATAGTTTTTGTCAACTTGACACAAAATGTCATCCTGGAAGACAGTACCTCAATTGAGGAATTACCTCCATTTGTTTGGCCTGTAGGCAACTCAGGGCCATTTGTGATTAATGATTGACGTGGAAGGGGAACTCATTCTGGGTGGGGCCAGCCCTGGGCTGTCAGTCCTGGGAACTATTAGAAAGCAGGTAGAGTAAGCCATGAAGAAAAAACCAGGTAAGCAGCATTCCTCCATGGCCTTTGCATCAGCTCCTGCCTCCAGGTTCCTGCCTTGAATTCCTTCTCTAACTCCTCCTTATGTTGGCCTACAAGCTATAAACTGAGATAAACTCTTTTCTACCTAAGTTGTTTTTGAACCTGATGTTTTATCACAATCATAGATACCTAAACTAAGATAAGGGGCCAGTGCTCTTAACGACTAAACCATCTCTCTAGGCCCTGTGCCTCAATCTTTTAAATATCAATAGAAGCATAGGAATAGAATTAGTTGTTCTTAGTTAATATTCTCTTTTGTTAGTAGGAAAAAATATAAATGTATTTTTGGATTCAAGAATTTGCATTTAAAATTACAGTATTCTCCCAAATAGAGTTCCTTTTAGAAGATTTTGAAAGTTTTTTTTGCCAATTTAACAACTAGATCTTTAAAAATCTATATTATATGGAATAATAATAAGAAAATTTTTTTTATAAAATTGGTGAAAAGTCTTGAATCTTTTTAGACATGAAAGCTTGATTTAAGCAAGGGGACTGGATAAGCAGTAATAACAAAAACATGATTAATGAAAAGACATAATATCATCTTCATCTGTAAGTTCACTAAATCTAAGAATTATTATTTTTAGCCTTAGGAATACCAAGCAAAATATTGATATCTTTAACAGCTTATAAATACCTAATTTAAAAGGATTTAAGGAGAGCTCAAATGTTCAGTTATTCAGTATTATTTTTTATTGTGAAAAAGATGTATATTTAGAATTAACCAGCTGGACTCAGTTTTGGTGATCTCAATTTTGTTGGCAACATCCAGAGCATCATAATCAGGAGCCAGTCTAACATACACCTTTGCTCCATCAAGCCTCATTGGCCCATTTTGGCCCTGGTTTGGGCCTTGAGGACAAATCTGAGTCTGGCTCAAGTTTCTGAGGCCTTGTGGGAAAGCCTAAGCCTTGCTCAATTTTTGAGACCTGTTTCTCTCACTTTCGCGCCGGGGGATGACTCAGCATGACCTGCACCAGCCCTTGCCCGCCTAGCTACCGCTGACATAAAATAAACTTATTGGCCCTGTCAGTTACCCTTTACCCTCCCATACCTAAGTGCCCACCTCCTTGCCTTCTCTATATAAGCAAGTGCCTAGTTTAATAAAGTGAGTTTCTGCTTCGACAAGACTCCTGGCCTGGTGTGTTTCTTTTGGGCTGTGGACACACTCACCATCCTGCTCAGCCCTGATGGACACAGCTGGACCAGGTTCTCTCCTCTCACCTGGACCTGCTGGCAAGGGAGCCGACAAGGTCTTATCAGGGTATTGACTTTGGCCACATCAATGTCCTAGAGTTTCTTCAAGGCCTGTTTGAACTGGTGCTTATTGGCCTTGACATCCACAATGAACACAAGTGTGTTGTCTTCTGTCCTCTTCATGGCTGACTCAAAGGTCAAGGGGAATTTGATGATGGCACAGTTCTTAAGCTTGCTTCTCCTGGGTGCACTCTTCTGTGGGTATTTGGGCTGCTGTCTTTAATCCTGGGAGACAGAGGCAAGTGAATCTATGTGAGTGTGAGGCCAGCCTGCTTTACATAGCGAGTTTAAGGATAGCTATGGCAATGTAAAGAGACTCTGTCTCAAAAATCCAACAGAAACATCACTTTTAATAGAGTATGTATCCCATTAATGGAAATGACTTATATAGTTTTTACTTAACTTTTATAGATTGCCAAGTACTCATTTTATAAAGGCTTTCAGAGTGAGTAGGAGTTTGGAAGTAAGCCAAAATTTTGGTTAGTTATAATAAGTTGTCAGTGTCACTTGTTTATTTGATAGGCCACAGATTTTAAAATATATTTAACCAGTAGTTCATTAGAATGAGTTTCATGATGACTACGTAATTCAGCAGGAATATTCTAAGTAGGGGTAATTCTAACAGGGTTATGTCTACATTTGATAGCCCTACTTCTGCTTATGCTAGTGGCTATGCAACAAGTGAAGGCTTCACCCAATGGGAAAACATATAAACTTAGCGTTTATATGAAATCTAATCACAAGTGTCAAATGCTTCACTTAGTAAAAGGATAAAGCAAAATCCTTTTAAAATCCAGTTTTCTTTAAAAAACATATTACTAAGAGCAGGAACAGATCCATTTTTTTTTTTAAGAAAAACATTATTGTAAACAGAGAACCTGGCGTTGTTTTTATCTCAGAGTATTGAGTTTTGACTTGAAAAAAGTGCAATAAATTTTGATTATAACTAACTTAGTTATACCTGTGTTACTTTTCTTTTCTTTTTCCTTAAGAATCCAGGCAGAAACCTATGTCTGAAGTACAGAGTATAACCTGAGCATCAATAGCATAAAAATGAAAATGTGAAGCTGCTCACACAGATCTAAAGCAATAGCTCTTCTCATTCTAGGGCCTAAATAACAGAGGAAGAGATGCCCTACAGATGATATCTCCTTTGCAATGTCACTTTGGCATAGCACTTTTTACTCTTCCAATTTATAGTAAGGTCAAACTGTATTTTCCATGCTTGTTTTTGTATCTGAAGAAAAAAAAAAAACGACAAGAAGTTCATAAAAGAAATACTGATTCCTGGGTCGTCTATCTGCCCAGTGCCAATTTGGAATATAGTTCCCTTCCTGAGTCAAGCAATGTAGCCCATCTCATGTCAGCCACTGTCTGCATTTGGCCACCACAAAAGCTCAGGTGGCTGGTTTCTCTCTGAGGATCCCTGGAGGTCCTTGGCTCAGAAGCAATGAAAATTTATCCATTGCTGAATCTGCTCCCCATTGGAAATACTTCTGTTCAGAGAAAGTTTTATTTTAAAGACTTATTTATTCATGTGAACATACTGTAGCTGTCCTCAGACACACACCAGAAGAGGGCATCAGATCCCATCACAGATGGTTGTGAGCCACCATGTGGTTGCTGGGAATTGAACTCAGGACCTCTGGAAGAGCAGTCAGTGCTCTTAACTGCTGAGCCATCTCTCCAGCCCCTAGAGAAAGTTTTATGGCATAGTTATACACATAGCAGCTGGAATTTTGGAACCTTTTATGATGTGAGTTATGGAAACTCTTTCCTCAAAACGTTGTCTATTGAAGATCTAGAATTAAAGGCAAAAGAAAAAGACATATGCACAAGTAAAAAAGCCTGAGGGGAGAAGGCAGTTTGGTAGAACTGGCTCAGGGGAAGAATTCCCATTACCCAATCAGGTTCATATGTTTGTTTGTTTGTTTGTTTGTTTGTTTTTTAGATTTTAGGTTGAAGAAAAAGTATAGAAGTTTGAGTGGCCATTTTGAATGTGTTTTGGATCTAAAACTGCTACTTTGAGGAGTGTGTGTGCGTGTTAGGGGTAGTTCTTTCACTGTGTCCCAGAATGATCTCTTGGAGGGAAGAGGACCAGAAAAGACGTTTATTGTTCCCTGTGACCCAGGAAAGAGCTATGGATACTATAGGGGATTTCTACATTTAATAAATCTCAGTATGGCCCAAATCAAGGTCCCTAAAGAATTAAAGGACCTCCTCAGGCTGCTGAGAGTGACAGTATAGATCAGTGTCTCTGTGCCCTGCTGCTGACATTTTCTGGAGGCCAATTCCAGGATCCAGTTTTGAAATACTGTTGGCAAGTTTCCCTGACTATGGCTTGGCTGATCCTTCCCAATAAGCATAGTTTGATATTATTGCATGTTACTTTGGTCTCTCTGCTGTTTTTTTTTTTTTCTGGCCAGAAATCCATTTACTCTTCAAGAATTTTTATTGGCTTCAAAGATAGAATTCCCTTAAACTAAGACTAGTGAAACGGGTCAGCTATTAGGGGCACTTTCTGCTCTTGCAAAGACCTGGAGTTCACTTCTCAGCAACTAGACTGAGTGCCTTACAACTGCCTTTAACAGTTAAAATTCCAGCATTGTTAGGGAAGGGGTTATGGGGCCCCAGTCCTCAGCCATGAAGCTATTGACAGTTGATGACAGTTGAGGGAGGGACTTTGGGACTGTGACAATTGTTTGATTGGCCATGCTCTAGTGCCTGGCCCCAGTTCTAGTGGATCCAAAGCCCTCTTCTAGCCATGTACATATAAACACATATATATGTAAATACAATGGTTAGGAGAAAGAGAAGTACCCAAGAAGAAAGTGAGACACATCCAAGTAAGAGTATGTGCGTCCTGAGGGAGAGTAGCCATTTTAAATTGGAATTTTTTTAACACAATATGGGAATTTTTTACCTGCAGTTTTTTCCTAAAAGAAGTCACCACAATATTTACCTTCAATATAGATTTTTGTTCTGATGAAAGATAAAGAATAAAAAATTGGGACAGAGAGCATATTTTTCAGAATTTACCATTAGTTCTCATATAACTTCTAAAAATTTAAAAATTTCATTCATTTAATATTTCTACTTATTCTTTGGGAATTCCATCCATGTATGTGGTGGATTATTATCATATTCTCCCTAGTCCCTCCTCCAATATTCCCTCAAAGTGTCCTCCTCCCAACTTCATGCTCTTCTCATTTATCCCATTACATCAAAGTAGTACAGCTTGTATGTGTACGGGGATGGGGCCATGCACTGAAGAATGGCCAACTGAACAATGGTCATAATCCTCAAGTCCCTCTGTCAATTGTCATCAACTGCCAATAACCTCTTGGCTGGGAGCTGGGGCCTCATAAACCTCGTCCCTAGCCATGCTGGAATTTTAACTGGCTTGATGTCATAAAGGCATTTTTAATTAAAGCAGACTATCCATTTATGCTTTTTTGTTATGATTCTATTTCTTGTGACTTTTAGTTAAACACAAAAGTAAACCAATTTAGAGAAAAATAAATATTCTTCACTGAGGGAAATGTAAAACCAAGTGATCATTAGTTATATTTTTTTCATTAAAAAATACTTGCAAGTTGAATTAACATACTTATCAGATATACAACTAGCCAAAGTACCAAATTGTTGTTTTTCTCCAAACATGAAACTCTTCCTTATTAGATATTGCAGGGATTTTTAGAGGAAAAAGACTGAATGTTAGCAACTTAATAATAAGCTGAATGGTCAGAAAGCAAAATTATATCAAAGCAAATGGTATAGATACCATAAATACGTTGAAAGCAAACTATAACCAGGAATTCAATAAATAGGAATTTGAATAACCAACTCTAAAACTAAAAACAAGTATTCCATAAATAACCAACTCAGAGTTGGTATATGGATGATTAATAATCCAAAGGGGGTTCTCAGCCCTAGAAACAATTCACAGCAGACAATACACGGCGGTTTGGAAACAAAGGGCACATGTCTGTACCTGTCTCCAAACAAGCTAATTCTTCCAGTGAAAAGTGGCTTATTCTTGGAGCCATAAGTTTGGATGCCATGACTGTTCATGCATGAAACACAGCTCTCTCCACAAAGGGGATATTCTAGAGCCAAATATGAGAGACCATGGCTTAGAAACCCAGGTTTAATATACCCCCAAATTCTACATTTCATTTTGGCAGTAGTTTAATCAAGTTTTCTAGTAACATAACAAAGAAAATTATAAATTAAGACACATTTATCAGAATCATAAAGTGACCTGACCTGTGGGGATTCAGTGGGAACCTGGGGAGGGGGTGAAAGAATGGGGGACAAGAGGCATGAAGAAGGAGAGCAAGTCATGTAATCTGATCAAGCTCCTAAAGTTTATTTCAGGGCAGCAGCTTAAAAATGCAAGCAAGTGGGAAGGTTACACATGGCCAAAGGCCAACCCACTATCATAACCAGCTTCCAGGAAATACCAGACGTTCTTTCAATTCCTGGGACCTTAGACCGCAAATGCCCTGTCCTTTCTAATCTTGCACTTTAACTGACTAGGCTTCACAGAACAGCGGGTAATTTCATGGGTTTGGCTCCTGCCATCTCATGGGTTTGGTTCCCAGCAATCAGGCAGGCAAGTTACTGCAAAGCATGGAACACTTTGCTAAAGGCCTCTGATGCTATCTGATGACATTCTTAGCTTTTGGATTGGTGGAAGCTAGTGGTTCATTGGGTTAGTATACTCCATCACCTGATGGTCACAAGGAAGTTAGGTAGGACAATGAGATGGACAAGCAATGGCTATTAAGAGCTTAAATATGCCCCGAGATAATTTGTCATTAGGGTCTGGACCTACAACAACTTCTAGTCAGTCAGTTAATTGTTGTTGTAGATAGTTCAATCAATGTAAGCTATGGCTTCTTTTGGGTAACTTTTAATCACACAGATGATGCTATTTAACTGAACCTGTGTCCTCTGCAAGAAAAAACTGGCTCTTAACAGTCAAACCATCTCTCCAGCCCCATCTTTCCAATTATTAAAAATATCTACTCCATTATATGATGTTTTGCTAAGTGAATGGGCTGTGACTTGCATCTCTAGCCCTGAGTGGAGATATGAACATCCACAAAGATTTTATGATCATGATCTAGGAGGAGGTTTTCACGGTAAAGAATTAAGTTCTTCCTTCCTTAAGAGCTAATTCAAATGAACCTGTTGGTCATCCACTTGAACAAGAAAGCTGTTGTTTCCAGATACACTAGAAACTAGTACACAGCTTACCTAAAGATGGCCATTACCCACATTCACCCCTTGAGAGTATTTCATATTATTCTGTAATAAACTCTACCCATCCTTTTCACTACACTTTATAAATGTCTTAGAGTTTCTATTGATGTTAAGAGACCAAGGCAACTCTTATAAAAGAAAACATTAAATTGTGGCTGGCTTACAGGTTCAGAGGTTTAGTCCGTTATTATCATGGTGGGAAGCACATTGACATGCAGGCAGGCATGGTACTGAGAAGGAGTCACCAACAAGGGTACACCTACTCCAACAATGTCACACATCCTAATCCTTTCAAATTGTGCCATTCCCTATGAGCTAATGGGAGGCATTTTCATTCAAACCACCACAATGTGTCTCATATGAACTGATTTGATGAAGAATTCAAGGACTAAAGACAGACAGAGTGGGGACAGAGGCTAGAATGAGATGTGAGGGACAACAGTATGAGCAATGGTCTTGATTCTTTGAAGGTAGAAAGATAAATTTATGTTTTGGGAGTCTGACTCTTGTAACCTAGAACACATCTTGTTACATCAATCTTGGATGGTAATCCTCCCTTTGTCCTATCTACCGACTTTCAGCAATAGATATGGCTTTATTGCCCTCTAGAATTGAGGCAAAGTGTCATGGTTCAACTTTGAAATATCTACCACAGACTGATGTTTTGTACATCCATTTCCTAGCTAGTGATGCTATTTTCGGGGCCTGTGGGACCTTTAGGAGGTCTAGCTAGCAGAAGCTAAGTTACTTAGGGGAGGCCTTTGAAACTATGGCTCAGACTCTGATTCTGACCTTGCTCTCTGCTACAGAAAGAGAATTAAGAAGTTGTTTGTTCTGTAGCCTAACAGAAGAACTTGATTTATGATGCTAACCCATATGTGGCTCCCCCATGTGCTTTGTTTCATATTGTGTGCTGAATTGAATCGCATGGTGTGAAAACTTCTAATGTCTCTAAAAGATTATAAAAATTCAGATCTTTCCCTTGCTCTGGGGATTTAGTTCTGAGAGACTCCTCAGGAAGAATTGCTGGAAGAGGTGCTCTGAAAACGCTTCTTGATTCCTCATAGTGTTCTGTCTGTCTCTGTCTCTCTCCCATATTTAGTGAAGGTTCTTTCTTTTCTTCTTTTCTCTTTTTTATTGGTTAATTTACTTATTTAAATTTCAAATGTTCTTTCAAGTCCAGGTTTTCCCTCAGCAACCCCCCATCCCATCTCCCCATCTCCTGCCTCTATGAAGATATTGCCACACCCATTCACCCACTCCAGACTCACTGCCCTAGCATTCCCCTACACTGGGGCATCAAGCCTTCACAGGACCAAAGGCCTCTCCTCCCATTGATGCCCAACAAGGTCATCTTCTGCTACATATGCAGTTGGAGTCATGGGTCCCTCCATGTGTACTCTTTGTTTGGTGGTTGAGTCCCTGGGAGCTCTGGGGGGTCTGGTTGGTTGATAATGTTGTTCTTCCTATGGGGTTGCAAAAGCCTTCATCATGAAGGTTCTTTCTAGGCTTTAAAGGAACCCCTTTTTCCCTTTAAGGCATCATCGTGTTTGAATAGCCATATATTCTATCTAGTGTTTTCTCTCCTACTTTGACCCTGAATCATGGCCCTTTCATTCTTTTTTTTCTTTTCTTTTTTTCTACTTCATTTACATTTCAAATGTTTTCCCCTTTCCAGATCTCCCCTTTGGAACCTCCCTATTCCCTCCCCCCTCCCCTGCCACTATGGGGGTATTCTCCCACCCACCCACCCACCCACTCTCACCCTCCCTCCTTGGCATTCTCCGCTACTGGGGGATCTAACACCCTCAGGTCCAAGGGCCTCTCCTCCCCCTGATGTCTAAAAAGACCCTCCTCTTCCACATATGTGGCCAGCACCATGGGTCACTCCATGTGTATTCTTTGGTTGGTGGATCAGTCTCCAGGAGTATCAGGGGATCAGGCCAGTTGCCACTGTTGCTGCCTCCCTGGGGATGCAAACTCCCTCAGCTCCTTCAGTCCCTTCTCCAAGTCCTCCATCTGGGACCTCACATTCCGCTCTATTGTTGCTGTGAAGTGACTGTTGGGTATTTCAATCTTTTGGGCTAATAACCACTTAACAGTGAGTACATACCATGTTCATTCTTTTGTGACTGCATTACATCACTCAGGATGATATTTTGAAGATCCATCCGTTTGTCTGTGAATTTCATGAAGTCATTGTTTTTAATTGCTGAGTAGTATTCCATTGTGTAAATGTACCACATTTTCTGTATCCATTCCTCTGTGGAGGGACATCTGGGTTGTTTCCAGCTTCTGGCTATTATAAATATGGCTACTACGAACATAGTGGAACATGAGTCTTTATTACATGTTGGAACATCTTCTGGGTATATGCCCAGGAATGGAATAGCTGGGTCCTCAGGTAGTATTATGTTCATTTTTCTGGGGTCCGCTAAACTGATTTCCAGAGAGGTTGTATCAGCTTGCATTCCCACCAGCAATGGAGGACTGTTCCTTTTTCCACATCCTTGCCAACATCTGCTGTCACCTGAGTTTTTGATCTTAGTCATTCTGACTGGTGTGAGGTGAAATCTCAGGGATGTTTTGATTTGCATTTCCCTGGTGACTAAGGATGTTGAACATTTCTTTAGGTGATTCTCAGCCATTCGAGTTTCCTCAGTTGAGAATTCTCTGTTTAGCTCTCTTCCCCATTTTTTGATAGGGTTATTTGTATCTCTGGAGTCTAGCTTCTTGAGTTCTTTGTATACATTGGATATTAGCCCTCTATCAGATGTAGGATTGGTAAAGATCTTTTCCCAATCTGTAGGTCGCCGTTTTGTCCTATTTACAGTGTCCTTTGCCTTACAGAAGCTTTGTAATTTTATGAGGTCCCATCTGTCGATTCTTGATCTTAGAGCCATTGGCGTACTGTTCAGGAACTTTTCCCTTGTGCCCATGTGTTCAAGACTCTTCCCCACTTTCTCTTCTGTTAGATTCAGTGTATCTGGTTTTATGTGGAGGTCCTTGATCCACTTGGACTTAAGCTTTGTACAGGGAGATAGGAATGGATCAATTCGCAATCTTCTACATGTAGACTGCCAGTTGAACCTGCACCATTTGTTGAAGATGCTGTCTTTTTTCCACTGGATGATTTTAGCTCCTTTGTCAAAGAGAAGGGACCGTAGGTGTGCGGGTTCATTTCTCGGTCTTCAATTCTATTCCATTGATCTACCTGCCTGTCACTGTACCAATACCATGTAGTTTTTATCACTACTGCTCTGTAGTACAGCTTGAGGTCAGGGAGGCTGATTCCCCCAGAAGACCTTTTATTGTTGAGAATAGTTTTTGCTATCCTGGGTTTTTTGTTATTCCATATGAATTTGAGAATTGCTCTTTCTAAGTCTATGAAGAATTGAGTTGGAATTTTAATGGGGATTGCATTGAATCTGTAGATTGCTTTCAGCAGGATGGCCATTTTAACTATATTAATCCTGCCAATCCATGAACGTGGGAGATCTTTCCATCTTCTGAAGTCTTTTTCGATTTCTTTCTTCAGAGACTTGAAGTTCTTGTCATACAGTTCTTTCACTTGTTTGGTTAGAGTCACACCAAGATATTTTATATTGTTTGTGACTATTGTGAAGGGTGTCATTTCCCTAATTTCTTTCTCAGCCTATTTATCTTTAGAGTATAGGAAGGCTAGAGATTTCTTTGAGTTAATTTTATATCTGGCCACTTTCCTGAAGTTGTTTATCAGCTCTAGCAGTTCTCTGATGGAGTTTTGGGGGTCATTTAAGTACATGATCATATCATCCCCAAATAGTGATATTTTGATTTCTTCCTTTCCAATTTGTATCCCTTTGACCTCCTTTTGTTGTCTGATCACTTTAGCTAGAGCTTTAAGTACTATATTGAATAGATAGGGAGAGAGAGGGCACCCTTGTCTAGTCCCTGATT
This sequence comes from Rhynchomys soricoides, assembly GCA_019843965.1. NCBI lineage: Eukaryota > Metazoa > Chordata > Mammalia > Rodentia > Muridae > Rhynchomys > Rhynchomys soricoides. The sequence continues at coordinate 2,573,943 of JADRCH010007469.1, forward strand.
TTAGTGGGATTGCTTCAAGTTTGATGTTGGCTATTGGTTTGCTGTATATTGCTTTTACTATCTTTAAGTATGCTCCTTGAATTCCTGATCTTTCCAAGACTTTTATCATGAAGGGATGTTGAACTGTGTCAAATGCTTTTTCAGCATCTAATGAAATGATCATGTGGTTATTTTCTTTGAGTTTGTTTATGTAATGGATTACATTGATGGATTTCCGGATATTGAACTATCCCTGCATCCCTGGGATGAAGCTTACTTGATCATGGTGAATGATCGTTTTGATGTGTTCTTGGATTTGGTTTGCAAGAATTTTATTGAGTATTTTTGCATCAATATTCATAAGGGAAATTGGTCTGAAGTTTTCTTTTATTGTTGGGTCTTTGTGGGGCTTTGGTATCAGTGTAACTGTGGCCTCATAGAATGAATTGGGTAGTGTTCCTTCTGTTTCTATTTTATGAAATAGCTAGAAGAGTATTGGTATTAGGTCTTCTTTGAAGGTCTGATAGAATTCTGCACTGAACCCATCTGGTCCTGGGCTTTTTTTTGGTTGGGAGACTGTTAATGACTCATTCTATTTCTTTGGGGGTTATGGGACTGTTTAGATGGTTTATCTGATCCTGATTTAACTTTGGTAATTGGTATCTGTCTAGAAACTTGTCCATTTCCTCCAGATTTTCCAATTTTGTTGTATATAGGCTTTTGTAGTAGGATCTGATGATTTTTTTAATTTCCTCAGAGTCTGTTGTTATATCTCCCTTTTCATCTCTAATTTTATTAATTTGCACACTGTCTCTGTGCCCTCTGCTTAGTCTGGCTAAGGGTTTATCTATCTTGTTAATTTTCTTAAAGAATCAGCTCCTGGTTTTGTTGATACTTTGTACAGTTCTTTTAGTTTCCACTTGGTTGATTTGAGCCCTTAATTTGATTATTTCCTGCCTTCTACTCCTCTTGGGTGTATTAGCTTCTTTTTGTTGTAGAACTTTCAGGTGTGCTGTTCAGCAGTTAGTATTTGCTCTCTCCAGTTTCTTTTTGGAGGCATTCAGAGCTATGAGTTTTCCTCTTAACACTGCTTTCATTGTGTCCCATACATTTGGGTAAGTTGTACTTTCATTTTCATTAAATTCTAAGAAGTCTTTAATTACTTTCTTTATTTCCTCCTTGCCCATATTATCATTGAGCAGAGCATTGTTCATCTTCCATATATATGTGGGCTTTCTGTTGTTGTTGTTGCCAATGAAGACCAACCTTAATCCGTAGTGATCTGATAGGAGGCACGGGATTATTTCAATCTTCTTTTATCTGTTGAGGTTTGTTTTGTGACCAATTATATGATCAATTTTGGAGAAGGTACCATGAGGTGCTGAGAAGAAGGTATATTCTTTTGATGCAGGATGAAATGTTCTATAGATATCTGTTAAACCCATTTGGTTCATAGATAGCATCTGTTAGTTTCACTGTGTCTCTGTTTAGTTTATGTTTCCAAGATCTGTCCATTGATGATAGTGGGGTGTTGAAGTCTCCCACTATTATTGTGTGAGGTGCAATGTGTACTTTGAGCTTTAGTAGAGTTTCTTTTATGAAAGTGGGAGCTCTTGCATTCTGGGCATCGAAGTTCAGAATTGAGCATTCTTCTTGGTAGATTTTTCCTTTGATGAGTATGAAGTGTCCTTTGTTATCTTTTTTGATGACTTTTGGTTGAAAGTCAATTTTATCCGATATTAGAATGGCTACTTCAGCCTTTTTCTTGGGGCCATTTGCCTGGAAAATTGTTTTCCAGCCCTTTACTCTGAGGTAGTGTTTGTCTTTAACACGGATGTGTGTTTCCTGGATGCAGCAAAATGCTGCATCCTGTTTATGGATCCAGTCTGTCAGTCTATGTCTTTTTATTGGGGAGCTGAGACCATTGATGTTAAGAGATATTAAAGAATAGTGATTGTTTTTTCCTGTTATTTTTGATGTTGTTTATGTGGCTATCTTCTTTTGAGTTTGTTGAAAGATTACTTTCTTGCTGTTTCTTGAGTGTAGTTTCCCTCCTTGGGTTGTCGTTTTCCATGTATTATTCTTTGTAGGGCTCGGTTTGTGGAAAATACTGTGCAAATTTGGATTTGTCATAGAATATTTTGGTTTCACCATCTATGATTATTGAGAATTTTGCTGGGTATAGCAGCCTGGGCTGGCATTTGTGTTCTCTTAGAGTGTGTATGAGATCTGCCCAGGATCTTCTAGCTTTCATAGTCTCTGGTGAGAAGTCTGGTGCAATTCTTATAGCTCTGCCTTTATATGTTACTTTCTCCTTTTCCCTTACTGCTTTTAATATTCTTTCCTTGTTTTGTGTATTTGGTGTTTTGGGTATAATGTGACAGGAATTTCTTTTCTGGTCCAGTCTATTTGGTGTTCCGAAGGCTTCTTGTATATTTTTGTTCATCTCTTTCTTTAGATTAGGGATGTTTTTTTCTATAATTTTGTTGAAGATATTTACTGGTCCTTTAAGTTGGGAATCTTCACTCTCTTCTATACCTATTATCCTCAGGTTCTGTCTTCTCATTGCATCCTGGATATCTTGGATGTTTTGGGTTAGGAGCTTTTTGGATTTTGTGTTTTCTTTGACTGTTGTGTCCATGTTTTCTATGATATCTTCCATACCTGAGATTCTCTCTTCCATCTCTTGTATTCTGTTGGTGATGCTTGCATCTATGACTCCTGATGTCTTTCCTATGTTCTCTAACTCCCGGGCTGTCTCCCTTTGTGATTTCTTTATTGTTTCTACTTCTGTTTTTAATTTCTGAATGGTTTTGTTCATTTGATTGACTGTGTTTTCCTGTAATTCTGCCTGTTTGATTGTGTTTTCCTGTAATTCTTTAAGGGATTTCTGTGTGTCTTCTTTAAGGTTTTCCAGTTGTTTACCTGTGTTCTCTTGTATTTCTTTAAGGGAGTTATTTATTTCCTTCTTAAAATCTTCTATCATCCTCTTGATAAGTGATTTTAAGTCTGAGTCTTCCTTTTCTGGTGTGTTGGGTTATCCAGGTCTGGCTGTTGTGGGAGAGCTGGGTCCTGATGAAGCCAAGTAGTCTTGGTTTCTGTTCCTTGTTTTCTTGCCCTTGCCTTTTGCCATCTTGTTATCTCTGGTGTTAGCTGGTTTTTCTCTCTCTGACTGTGGCTTGTCTTTCGTACACCCCAGGAGTCAGTATTCCTTAGAGACCAGTTCTCTTTCTTGGCTGTTCCTCAGCCCCTGAGCCTGGAGTCCTCCTGTTGCTGGCTTGTCCACAAAAGTGGGCAGTTTAGTTTCTCCCTCTTCTGTTTGGCTATGGAGATCTGGTGGCCCAGGCAGAGGCTGGCTCTTACCTTCTGCCTGTTCCTCAGTCCCTGTGTCTGGAGTCCTCCTTCCGCTGGCTTCCCTTTCATTCTTATAAATATCTTATCTGAAGGGAATTATGAATTGTGTGCCAGCTTTATTTTCAGATTAACAGTTGCTGTTAGCTTTATTTTTATATTTAACAGAAAGTACATCAGAAATTAAGGGGACCTACACTTTACACTTGTCACAGGCTCCATAGTATGAAATATAAATTCATTTGAAAGATCTTTTTAGACATTTTATTTTATGTGTATGAATAGTCTACCTGCATGTGTGTATGTGCATCATGTGAGTGCCTGATGCTCATGGATATTAGAAGAGGGCATTTATCCTAGAACTGGAGTTATGGTCAGTTGTGAGCCACTCTCTGGGTTCTTGGAATCGAACCCAGATCCTGTACAAGAACAAGTGCTCTTAAATTGTTCTTCAGTCCCCTCATTTGAAGGACATTTTAGAAAGTGCCCCAATTTTTCCAGGATGACACACTAAGATGGTCAGAGACAGTTGGGGGTTGGTCTTGTGCACTGTGTATTCAGACGTTGATTGCTATGCTCAGACTGTCTACAGTCTGGACAATGGCATGATGGCCAAGCATCTCAGTTTCAATGTTATGTAAAAATTGTTTTCTACCATCTCTGATTGGTCAATAAAGGGCCGATTCAGCCTATGGCTGGGTACAGGATTTAAGAAGGCTGGATATCAGATCCCAGGGGGATAGAGAGGAGAGAGAGAACCACAAGGAGAGGAAGATGTGGAGAAACCAGGTGGAGAAAACAAGGAATTCTCTATGGGGTAGTGATGAGAGAGCAGCTATGAGGACATATATGGACAGAGCAAACTGAGGCAAGATCAGATGGCAAGTAACAGGGCAGGTATCTGGTTATTAACATCATAGTCGGGTTAGTATAACTTAGAACCTGCCCAATTTAGGCTTGCAGCTTGTTAATAAAACTACTAGGTCTCTGTGTCAGTTATTCAGGAGTTACAATGGGGCAGAGTAGGTATAGAAATGTCCTGCATTTATCCAGGTACAAAAGGCGCAGAGGAAAACCCCCAAAGGATTACAGTCTACAAGAGAACACTGTACCTGTGGTCTAAGAGGTCACAACTAATGCCTCAGTTGGTGGTAGACTTGGCATCATCTACATGGTTCTGGTTTTTCAGACATGCGTGATACAAGAGTTATAAGCTCCTAGAGTCTTGGCTCAAGATATTTAAGGATGTCTATGAGGCAAGCAATTTGTTGCTAAAACAGATTCTCTGCAAGGAGCACCTGGGAGGTAGAGGCATGAAGTAGTGAGTGAAGCTTATATTGTAATGGATATAGGCTCAGCATGACCTCAGGATGGTGACAAGAGAATGAAATATCTGCAGAAGAAGTTGCATATATTACTATAGCTTGCCAAAAGAGAAGCTATGTGTATTACAAATTATAAGAACAAAGAGGTGAATCTACTCAAGCCTGTTGGATCTCCAATGATGCTAATATGTGTCCCAGATACAGGCCATGAAGCTCTAGGGTGTAGGGCTTGCCCCTGATTCTGTCTTGTTTTAGTTCTATCATCTCTTGTTGTCCTCCCTTTGCTCCTTATTGAATTAGGAATATCTCCTCAGCACTGTTGTATATTTGAAGTGTCTTTATTTTACAGGGTCTTGTGCTAAGGGAACACCTTGAGTCTTAGTAGAGGCTTCGAAGTTCAGAACTTTAAAGTGTCTTTGTTAATTTTCTTTCCTGCAACTATGATAAAATATTCTGACAAATAACTTAAGCAATTTCATAGGCAACTTAAGGGAGAAAGGGCTTCTTTGGCTCACAGATTCGGGTTAGAGTCCACCGTGGCAGGGTGGTCAAAGGTATTGGGAGCTCAAGTAAACTGCTCACATCACATGCACAGTAGCAAGCAGAGCACAGTGGATTAATGCTAGTGATTCTCTAACTTTCTCCCAAACCAGTAGACTGGTGATGTCCATAATATGTTGGGCTTAATTAACCTAAATATCCCTCCACAAATCTCACAAGGCCCTACCCCTAGATGAAGAGCTACAGGCAATTAATATCTACTGAGAAAGGGAGAATCAGTTTTCTATGGGGAAAAGTTCCTGATACATTACTCAATCGCATGGAGTCAGAGCTAAACAATTATATATCCAAGCAACACTAACCAGAATCTAGTTTAGTTTAGTTTAGTTTAGTTTGCTTGCTTGCTTTTGGGACATTTGGGAGTCAGAGGAAGATGTAAATAGATCTCCATGAATTTGAGGTCAACCACATGTACTTAAACAAGTTTCAGGCCAGCCAGAGCTGCATAGTAAGACTTTGTCCCCCGAACAAACAAAAAATAAAAAACCAATAACCAACCATAAAACCTAACCACCACAGTATTATAACTATCACAACTTTGGGGAATCTAGACAATGAAGTTTGCATTATGAGATGACCATAAGCCTTTGGGGACCAGGAGTAGATTTTTATGCTTTGAATCGGAAAATTTCACCTTACGCAATGCACTAAATACTTGTTCCCTTGTGGGAAATTGTGGAACTTTTAACAGGTGTGTGTGTGGGGGGGGGAGGACTTGCTGGTGGAGATAGGTCATAAAGAAATGGCCCTTCTGGTTCCAGTGTCTTTCTTTGCTTCATGATCCACCACAGTGAACAGCTTCAGCCACATGTTCCTGCCATCATGGACTCATGGCTTTAACTTGCCTTCCCAATCAGGATGAATAGAAATCCTCTGAAACTGGGAGGCAAAACAAAGCTTTCCTCTCTTAAGCTGTTTCTCTGAGTACTTTGGATAGAGTGATACAAAAGTATCTAATATGGTCCTTTGGCCTCCCTCATTATTGAACACTGAACCTTCTACTTAGCCCTCAGAAATCGCCACATATCAACCTTTCTGGGCAGTAGAAACTTTCTCTCAAATTCTGGTATTTCTCTGTCTCCTTCAGCCTTGAGCAGTGGACAATTCCTCTGGAATTCAGATAGTGGTCTCTCCCCCTCAGCCCTGGGAAGTGGACTATCCCTCTGGAACTGTGGTCAGTGGACTCCCATCTCCTCCTCCTTGGGCAATGGACCCTTCCTTTGGGGCTCTGGCAGTTGCTTTACCCCTCCATCTCTGGGTAGTGGATGCTTCCTCTGGAATCCTGATAGTTACTTCCCCCAATCAGCACTAGACAGTGGACCCTTCCTCTGGTGCCCCTAGTTAACAGTCTCACCCCTTCAGTCCTGGACAGTGGATCTTCCCTTTGGACCTCTGGTAATGGTCTCACTCCCTCAGTCCTGGACAGTGGTTCCTCCCTCTGGAACTCTGATGGTGGTCTCTCCTGCACCTAACCCTGGGAAGTAGACCCTCCCTGTGAAACTCTGGCAGTGGTTCCATATCCTCAACCTTGAGTAATCCCCCAGAACTGTCAAACGTTGTTCTTGGATGCATCTCTCTGTCTTGATCAATGCCTCCTTCTTTGGAACTTGGACATTGGTCCCATTCTTTCATCCTTATTCAGTGAGTTTTAACTCTGGACCTGACTTTAAGCAGTGACCTCACCCATTGAAACTCTGGAAGTGGCAACCCTCTTAGAGCTTTAGGCTTTCCTTCTACGCACTGCAACTCAGGCACTAGAGCCATCCCTCCTACTCCTGTGACTTCATTCTAGCTTTTGGTACTCTGGTAGGGAGACTACACTCCTAAACCTTGGAATGACACTTTAAATCCCGAAAGCATTCTAACACCCTGGAAGCACTAGCACTAATTGAATCTTCTTTCTGGACTTGAGAAGTAATCTCATCTAGTCCATCCTGGGAGACTGGTCCCTTCTCTGGAATCTAAGAAGTAGTCTCAGCCTGTTCCTCTTGGGCAATGGCTCCTCTGTCTGGAACCCTGGCAATGGTTTCACCTGCTCAGATTTGGGCAGTGGAACTTATCTCTGTAGCTTTGTCTGTTCCCCAAACTCCTTTGTCCCGTGTTGTGGCCCTCCTCTCTGGAACTCATACAGTGATCCCTGCTCCTGAGCCTTGAGGATCAGATCATGCCATGGCCTCTGGAACTCTGTCAATGTGCTTATCCCCACAACCCTGGCTTTTTACTTTCAACTATTGCAATGTTCTCATTCCATTATCTAAAGTCTAGGACCAGGCCCTTTGTAACCCCAATCCCTCAGGTCTTGACAGTAGCCCTGTCTTCTGGAAACCAGTCAGTGATTCCACACATCCAGACCTGGGCAGTGGCATCAGATTTTAAACATTGTAGTATTTTTTTACATGAGCCCAGGGGCAATGACCCTGTTCTCTGACACTCAAACGATTGCCTTTCTCCATTAGTGTTAGATGTGACTCTGAACTCTGCTGACCCAGGAAGTGGTCATATTACTTCAGTCATAACATAGTGGATCCTTGCTCTGAAACTCTAGCAGTAGTCAAGGAAAATAACACTGTACTTTGTTACACGGACAACTTTTCTTCCTGTACTCAATAACTTAGTCCTCATTTCTGTCCAGGGCCTCAGGAAAAGCACCATTAACATTCATATTGTAAGTGATAACTTTAGGACAATTGTGGTTATCACTTTGCATCACTATGGCAAAATATCTGAGATAAACAATGTAGTAGAAAGATTATTTGGGATCCTGGTCTTGGCTCATAGTTGTTCCCTCCACCCCCCCTCCCCCCATCATGATGGGCCTGTAATGAGTGTTCTGGTCAGAGAGGATATAACAGATAGAGGCTCACCTCGTGGTGTCTGAGAAACTGAGCAAGAAAAGAAGAGTTTGGGAATAAGACATACCCTTTAAAGTCTCACTTCCAGTGACTTACTCCTGTAATTAATTTCTATTTTCTAACAGCCCGTTCAGTCATAAAGTCATCAGTAGATTAACCACACTGGTGAAGGTAGCATTCTCAAGTCCATTCTCAGTAGTGCTTTAAACTGGGGACCAAACCTTCAACATGAATCTTTTTTTTTTCAGACACTCCATATCCAAATTCCAATAGCAGTGTAGGCTTTTGTTGTGAACTTTTTATAGCCTCCAAACTGTACCTAATCCCAAAGCTCTTTCCACATTTAAAGGTATCTGTTACAGTGGCATCCTTGTTCCCAATACCAAAATCTATGTTAGTGTCTCAAAGCTGTCATAAGAAGTATAGTGGTACACAGTGAGTGACCTAAAGTAATAGAAATTGTTTGTCTCACAATTCTGGAGTGCATGACTTGGGAATCAAGCAGGCCCCAATCTTCTGAAACTTGTAAGGTGGCAGCATTGCCTTTCCCTAGCATCCGATGACTTGCTAACCATCTTTGTGTTTCCTTTTTTACTGCTGCATAACTCCAATTTTGCTGCCCTTTAAAATTCTCATTACATGAAACTCTGCCTATATATGTCTGTTCAAAACCTCACGGCTGGTGGTTTAAGGATTTGCCATACTCCAATATGACAGTATAGTAATCACGTATACCCACAATGTTTTGAGGTTTTATATATTTCTTAACACACAAAAGAGCCTAATCAGGTGACGTGGATTGCCATAGCCTGTGGAACTCAAACAAAGCAGGAGCAGGAGCAGGAGCAGGAGCAGGAGCAGGAGCAGGAGCAGGAGCAGGAGCAGGAGCAGGAGGCAGGAGCAGGAGCAGGAGCAGGAGCAGGAGCAGGAGCAGGAGGCAGGAGCAGGAGGCAGGAGCAGGAGCAGGAGCAGGAGCAGGAGCAGGAGGCAGGAGCAGGAGCAGGAGCAGGAGCAGGAGCAGGAGCAGGAGGCAGGAGCAGGAGCAGGAGCAGGAGCAGGAGCAGGAGCAGGAGCAGGAGCAGGAGCAGGAGCAGGAGCAGGAGCAGGAAGCAGGAGCAGGAGGCAGGAGGCAGGAGCAGGAGCAGGAGCAGGAGCAGGAGCAGGAGGCAGGAGCAGGAGGCAGGAGGCAGGAGCAGGAGCAGGAGCAGATCTTATGTATGGAGTCAGATCCAGGACAATGGAAGCTAGATCTTTAGGCTTGGGAAATCTTGGGAAGGGAAGTCTGAGCAGGGGAGGAGAGCATTGTGAAAAGGGCTGTCAGGTCTCTGAGCCTAAATAGAGTGATCAAGTCTTTGTTGTACATGGGAGAAGGTTAGGCATCTGCTGTGGGCTTTCAGAGCCCAGGTAAGG
>JADRCH010007469.1:2583430-2598904 GCA_019843965.1 Rhynchomys soricoides
AAATTGAGTTTATATAGGAAAATATCTTTGCTCATCTTAAATATTGAAGGATTTGGATAATACTAGTGTCAAACTAAAAGCCAAAAAATTAATATGAACTATATTTACAACTTTTTTGCACATTTCAAAATAGAATGGAACTAAAAGCTAAAGGAAATTTGGCAAAATAGAATTCTAGAGACTTGGGTGGTATGATCACGATTTTTTATTATAATGATATTCATAATTTTGCATGTAACTTAAAAAATCCAAAATAAAACCAGTTAAGAACTTACAGGAGTATATGCTTATTGTAGAAAAAAGGACAATAAATAACTTATGAATTCTTTACATTTCCTTAATAATGAAAGGTGAATAACTAAAATCAACTGTTCTTATGGTGTAAGCCTTTGAGAGGAGGGTGATTTTTTTCATGAGTTCATGTGGTATTTATTAGCTTAGAATTAAAAAATGGAAATATCAGTCTCTATATCCAACTCAAATTTTTTCTTTTTTCTTTTCTACTTTATTTACATTTCAAATGTTTCCCCCTTTCCAGATCTTCCATTTGGAACGTCTCTATTCCCTCCCCCCTCCCCTGCCACTATGGGGGTATTCCCCCACCCACCCACCCATCCACTCTTGTCTTCCCTCCTTGGCATTCTCCTATACTGGGGGATCTAACACCCTCAGGCCCAAGGACCTCTCCTCCCCCTGACGTCTAACAAGACCCTCCTCTGCAGTCTTTGTGGCCAGCACCATGGGTCGAGGAGGGTGATTTTTAAGCTACAATAAGGGAAGTCACTTTTCTTTTTTTTTAAACTTTTAGAGGAAATACAATTACTTAGATTGGAATGCAGAGTGCCTGGTCATTTGTCAGTCACTGTTTGAGTCACTAGAGGGCACACTCTTATCAGAGGCCACTAAAGTTCTGAAAATATAATCCTGTCACGGGTTTTTGAAGTCTAACTAAGAAACAGTTTCACATAGCCTTCCATCCATCTTCTAACACAGCAGCATGCTATCCAGACATATTTTAAAATTTATTTTGCACCTGCTACTTCTTTTGTGGGCTCTGTCGTCACTCACATCGTGGCTGTCAAACACTGCACTTTCTCATTTCGGTCTAATTCTTCTTTTGTTCCCGCGGTGCCAGAAGCTGTCTTCAGGTTTTCTAGGTTCTCCTCCCAATTTTCTCATGTTTACATGGAAACAGAATGGTCCTGACTGCCGTACCAGTCCTGGATATTTCCCTTCACATCATTGCTATGAAACTATTTTCTACAGTAAAAACTGTAAGCCTGACAGTTTTCAGTGAAGAGCTAAAGAGCGCTCTTATTTTAAAGCCAAACCAGTCTTGATGTTGGGGCATGAGGGGCTGAGTTTGTGTGATGAAGTTTCTGGGAATAGCAATCTTCCTCTGGAAGACTTGGCTATGACACAAGACCATTGGCAGAAACAAGCCCTCGGCAGCGCTCTGGTGCTATGGTAGCCTTGGCATCCAGAAGCAGCATTAGAGAGACTTGCGTCCTGAAGTCCTAGGATTCTTCAAGTATTTGATCCCAATTTCACTAAATTTTAAAAATCTGAACCTATAACAAAGGAAACCATATCTACAAAATGGAGACCCGCCTTATTTTTCAAACTTTAATTTTAGTATCTCAGCACTGAGTCTTCAGATTCTTTTGCAGTTCATTGATTAATAATATTTGCCTATATTTCCTAAATACTCACAATGTGGCCAGCACTTTGCGTGTATTATGTGATTTAATAATATGGTGAAAATGTTTATTATTCCATTTGGCAGATAAGGGAAGAGAAACCTGGGGATCTTCACTTATTTGATTGATTAAGTTAGAGGATAAGAACAGTGGGCCAGTGCTGATGTTGGAGGAGAAGAGAAAGTCAGTAAAGTAGTAAGTAAATGAGGGTCAAATAGAATAAGTCTCTTATTGAGAAGGGAAAGTGGACACACCACAGGGTTTAGAACAGAGACACTGGAGCTGACTTAAAGGCTCCACAAGATCTTTTCAGCTGCCTGTGTTGAGACCAAGAAGGCAGTTAAGGAAGGATATCAGGAAAATTGGGTAAGAGCTATACTGGCTCCATAAAGCCATTGTAACAAAGTACTCGACACTTTAGAATGACAGAGATGTACTCATTTCACAGATCTGGAAAGTGCTTGTCTGAAATCAAGGTGATCTGGGCATGCACCCACTCAGAACTGTGGTCGAGACATGTCCATCCCCTGTCTACCATCCCCCACCCATGTCCCCCTCCCTTTGGCTTAGCACAGTGGAGGCAGTTGATCCATGGTATTCCATGACTTCCTTTTGTAGCATCACAACCTCTGCCTCTGTTTTCATATAGTTTCTTTCCTGTCTGTCTTCATTCACAAGGCCATGTCCTCTTTGTGTCTTTCTCATCAGTGTGATGGCACTCAAGGGCTGACCCTGCTCTGATACGACCTTGTTCTAACTTACCTAATTACTATTCATTATAAAGAGGCATATTCTGAAGGACTAGAAGTTAAGACCTGTTCATTGCTATTAGCTCCTCCCACCACAGACAGAGCCACTCTCTTGTCCCTTCCCATTATTATGAACTAAAACACTGTGAGCCAAAATAATTCCTTCCCCTCCTAAATTGCTTTTCTCAAGTGATTTGGGTCCGTGATGCTAAAATTAACTAAAGTAAATGTCAACATCCAATGGGGAGCACAGTTTAAGTGACAACAGATGGCTGCCGTGGTAATCTGAGTAAGAGATAAGAGAACTTTGAGTTATAGTGACTGAAAAGGTGGTTGTAAGAACTGATCTAGTTTCAATATGGGTAAACTTAGAACCCAGCCTTGGATGATGAATTAGGAGTAGGCCTACAAGAAAGAGAATAATCCAAAGTGACTCTAAAGTGTTTGGTTGGAGGAACTAGAACGGAAAAGTTAGTGACAATAAGAAGTGACGAAGGGAGGAGATGATTTAGGTAAAATCACAGTTCAATTTTGAACAAATAACATTTGGAATTAAGCATTAACTCATATGAGGCCAGGCTCCAGGAAAGAAAGGGTTTAAAGTTAGGAGTCATTCTAGAACTGAGAGCTTGGTTGTGATTTTAGGCATAAGGCTCTGGCCGTGACTGATAGCTGGGATGTACATGTAGTGAGGATGAGGAGTTGAGTTGACCTCCGTTCAGATTCTTGGAGGTAAAAATGATGGTAAGGGAGGGATGTAGAGAGCGGAGGATGGATGCCAAGTGATTACACTGTGGCCGTTGGATTCAATTTAGATCAACATGCGAGTGAGGCTGTGAGGGTGTTGTAGGGAGCACAAAGATTCCCATATGTGGGAGATTGTAGGGGGAATTAAATGTAGTTAAGGAGAAAAAGAGGAGAATAGGATGCTTAAATTGATATGCAATTTATAATGAAAATGTCTAGGAAATGAGCGGGCATGTAAGCAGGTGACAATAACCATAGGACAAACTCTTTGCAGTATAGGAGTCCAAACAACCAAGGGGCAGAATGGTATATGGATTTTAACTTTTAAAATATTTTATATATATATATGTATATGTATATGTATATACACACACACACATATATATGTATATATAGTGTAGCCTCCATACAGATATGGGAACCACTAAGAATGATGATGGCAGGAGTTGTCAAAAGCAGAAGGGAACCATAAACTACAACTATCAATAATAAGGGTCCTCCTGTTTAGCAGGAGGGTAGACAACAGTAATGAGATGCAGTAGAGGTTATAGATAGGATGGAAAGAAAGTGATGTAGGGAGCCAAGGCAAGAGGTTATGGACAGGCATGAAAGAGAAGGGCAGGCTCAATATGTTCTACCTATGAGCCCTGTAGTCCATTGTGTGTGAAAACACAAACAGCCTTTACTTTGAAGTCTAAAGGGATTTTCCAGAGAAAGGGACTGAAAGTTAAGCTTTTAGGTGGTCAAATAAGATTAGAGAAATTTATTTCTATGTGAGTGATAATGGATGACTTAAGCTGTGTGAACTTTTTTTTTTTTAATCAGTGAAGATAATAAAAATATTTAGAACATATCGAGTTCTAAAGACATCTGCTGGAGGTAGACAGTCAATTTTAATGGTAGGTTCGTCTTGAGGCTGGTGTCTTCTGTAGCAAATGAGTTGTTAATGGAGGAGGTAGATTGGGGTTATCCTCAGGAGCATGTGACATTCTTATGCGATCTGTCAAGAGAAGAGTTGATTGTACTATATGGGTTGTGTTGGGCCTCTCTTTCAACTCTATTGAGCAGTTGGAATCTTCCCATCCTGTCACTCCCTGTCCCTTCCTGTCCCTTCTCATCCCTTCCTATGTGTGGGAGGAACCGGGTGTTGCTATGTTGTCAAGCCAATGGACTCCTGTGCTCCAGACCACCTCCAGCTTCAATCTCTCAGTCAGCTAGAACTTTGAGTCTGAAACGCCAGGCTAGTCTTTTTTATTTGCTTAGTCTGTTCATTACTTTAAAATAGTATACTCATATTTGGTTTGTAGAAATGATACATGATTATTATGAAATATTTAAGGAATGGAGGAAAGCATAATGAAAATTCTAAGACACTTAAATAACTCACCGACATAGGGTGAGCTCCCTCTCAGACATACCTGTGAATTTCTCCATTTGTAATTACTTTATAGGACCTCAAGCTTTTCTGAAAGTATTATTCTCCTATTACAAACAGTTTAAACGCTACAGATTTATTCCAACCTTCTTTGCAAATAGGAAGTTAACTTCTAGAGAAAGAATAAAAGTTAGTCAAGGTCACCCATTTAATCAATTAAGCCCAAATCTATTGACTTCTAGGTTACCACTCTCTACCCCAGCACACACACGCACACGCACACACACACAGGCTAGCATCCAGGGACCCTCCTTACACATAGTAAGCAGGTACTCTGTTACCTGAGCTACACAGTTCCAGTCTCCTTGTCTCTGATGTCTATATAGCATATCCCAGTTCTTTTGCCATCAGGCAAAACTGTTAGGCAATGGGTCTATAGTGGTGAACAAAAGAGACAGGGTCTCTGGCCTTGGACGGCCATGTGAGGCTCACATTCTATACAATACAAAGAAAGTATGTGCTGAACTCTTTGACTTTCTCCAGTGAGACAAAGGCCCACATAACAACGCATTTGTTTGTAACTCCAAATTCTTTAGTAATGATAAGGACCCAGTGTTAATTGTTCAATTTAAAATTCATACCACCAGTACAATAATGTGGCAAATGAGTACTTGAAAAAATAGTATTAACAAAATTCATGAGGTACAGGACACTTTCTATAATTTTATATCCTTTTGATTAATTTTTGTAGCACCAATTAAAAAATGTGTTTATTTTTGCCTGCATGTGTATTTGTGTAACAAGCATGCAATGCCCATGGAGGTCAGAAGAGGGCGTCAGATCTCCTGAAATTGGAGTTAAAGAACGCTGGGAACCACCTGTGGGTGTTAGGAATGGAGCTGTCTCTGCCTCCCTTGGAGCTAATGTTCCTTATGTGGTTGCTTGGATTCGAACTCTGGTCCTAATAACAGTGGAGAAAGTGCTGTTAAACACTGACCCATCTCTCTAGCCCCTGGAATTTGGTTTTTAATAATAAAACAATTGTGTAATGAATTCAGACAGTACAGATTCCTCTCTGTAGTGTAGAGAATAAAAGCTCCTTACACTCTACTTCTCTGTTCCAAACCATAGGAGGAACCGCTAGCATACTGATGTAAATATTTTCAAGTTCTTTTTTATGTTTTTACCAACACACACACACACACACACACACACACACACACACAAGCGCTGTTTGTTTATTGTTTTAAGCCCAGAGTGGCTGGAAGTTTGAAGTTCAGCAGTGCAGGGCATAGACCTCTATTGCTTATTTTCAACAAGTGAAACAATGCAGCCACGAGCCAATTCCTCTCTGGATTTAGTATCCAATGCTTGAAACATGAGCAGATGCTGAAGGCTATTAATGAAGTTCTTGAAGGAAGGCCCATTTGCATATATTGTAGATGCAAGGCCAAAGTTGAATATAGTGGCCAACTGAACAGCTGGCATTAAGAACATGTTTGCAAGTTGATGGGCTTTGGGAAGCATATCCTCCAGGGCAATGTATGGCGTTTGGCGATGTACTGTTATTTGGAAAATGAAAGCAACACATAGAATTTTATAACCGTTAAAACTCAATTGCAAATAGAATAGAGAAACAAAGAAATATTAAAAAAAACTCTGATAGGGTCTAAATAAGGCCGTTTTTTCTATTTTATTAAAAATTCTGTGTGTGTGTCCCAATGAGGTTGTTTTAAGGGCTGTTTATAGAAATATGGGCACCTTACTGGAGTCCACACCACTGAAAAAAATGTCTTCTCCTCCCCATCAGCCACTGTCTAGCTAAAAATCCTCATAGAGGGTGGGGCCCTTTGAGCCTCTCTCCCTTCCACAACACATTGCTAACAGGGTTGATCTTGCTGTGCTATGAATTCTGGAGTACAGCAGCCATGGCATGCCCAGGAGACAGCTCCACACTGCTTCTCCATTTCCTCTGTTACTTGTGTTCTTCAGCAGCGCGCTCTGATCCTTACAGAGGGCCAACACAGATGTCTAATTTAGGCTGGGCATTCGACAAAGACTTGTTTTTATCATATGCCTGAAATTAAAATACTCCAAGAATGTCCCCTTTTTGAGTCATTAGATACAAAACATAAGCCACAGCAATGTATGTCTGATTAATGCCAAGTTTTCAGGCTATTAAATGCCAACCAACTACTCTTCATTACAAAGAACCACATGTGGTCTTCTGTCAGTTGAGTCACACCAACACAGCTGCAGAAGGCACAGTCGTGATCTCTGTCACACCAACAATCAGATGTTGGCTGTAATACCCTCCTAATCAGCTAGCACATGAAACCCCAAAGAAGCTGTTACAACCAGACTTGGAATAATTAACCTTTTTTCCACTTAAAAAGCCTAACAGAGAATGGTCTCAGTGACAGGTGTAAAATTCCATTTCTTCTAGAAAATTACCGAGCTAACAGATGCTCCTTCTGACTAAATGAGACATTTCAATGAAAAAAGAAGTTCACCCCTTATCGTGAATATTGCACAGGCACCAAAGCAATGGGTTTCTCTGCAGCAATTCGTGACTTTGATCTCTGATTGGTAATATTCATTGCCCATATATGGATTATAAATACCCACCTGCTTCTGTTCTCTATCAGTGAAATGCAAAAACACTTGAATTCTGATGCTTGGGGTCCCAGAAGCCCAGGAATGCATCATGGTATTGAGAAAGTGAAGTAGATTATGTGCCAAAGCCTTGAATTGAAAATAGAGATTGAGAAAAATAATTCTATTGCCGCTGCCAAAGAGAAGAATTGAGATCAAGAGGGAGAAGCTATTTTTATACTGTGGTGCAAAGATAAGAAATCTTTGATCTATTATTTGGATGTGACCCGAGGCTTAACATGGTAAAACTTGAAGCAATTTTCTGAGCTACTTTCCTCTTTCCCACATACACAGCTATACACATAAACAGACTATTTCGTGGAATTGAGTCCAATGTGAATGCTATGTGAGTTCAGCTGAGATATCTGGGTGTAAAAAGGTTGGCAGAGAGAGAGGGGGGAAAGAAGGAGGATAGAGAAGGAGGGAAGGAGGAGGGGAAGGAAGACAGACAGGCAGGCAGACAGGCAGACAGGCAGGAAGGCAGACACAGTGCTCTAGTTTTCGTGGGGAGAGGTAGAAGACAACTGCACCATCTTGTCGAGTTTGGGAAGTCGGAGTTCACCGAGCTTGCTGAATATCAACTGGGAGTCATGAAGGGAGAAAAGCTGGAAGAAAGTAGAGATAGAGGCTTCTGAAAACTATGGCTAAGGGGATAGATAGGTAGGCAGGGCATACTGGCTGCTGTTTTTATGTGACACCCTCCCCACCCCCGCACTCTCTCATTTCTTCTCTTTCCTGTTTGCTTTTACTCTGTCCCATTCTTCTATTGGGATTTAAGTCCCAGAGATGGGATTTAGAGAGACCATGAACGCTTTGAAAACTCAGCCTAGGAAAGGACCCATTTATAGTTTATAGAAGCTTCTCTCCACTGCCCAGGTCAGAACTCCAAAGCCTCAGTTGCTTCTCCTCTTTGCTCTTCTTGAACCCAAGGATTCTTAATGAATCTCTGCAGAGACCTCTCTTTTGAAGATTCTCTCTTTCTTTAATCCCCGTTCCTTAGTTCCTTTCTTCATTATTTAGATACAAAATAAAAGCTTTATTTATGTGCTTTTATTTATTACATGGTTATACTTTTTATTATGAAAGCAACTAAGAGCAATCTCTTTAATTCTTTCCCATAAATTTAGCTTCATTGTTTATTTGTTTGTTTGTTTTAACCTGCTTCTAACCAGTTGCTTTTTAACATGATACTTCCCATTTCTTTCCTTTCTGTTGGGATCTTGCCTTTTGCAGCCAGATTGAAAAATATTACTAAGTATGAAAACTGCCTATCATTGTGCTCACTGCATCAGGCAATACTCTGCCATTATACATTAGCATCAATGCCCACCCAAAAAGCTGTTTTGGGTGAGTAAGTGAGCTCACTCCTCAGTAAATGGGATGGGTACAACTAACACCTTTGAAAAAGCAAAGTACAGGGTACACCAGTGAAGTATGCTGCTATGTGCACTCAGATAGCTGGGAAGAGGGTAGCTCAATTCTTGTGATGTTGCAGATTATTAATTGTCTGGACGCAACGGATAAAGGCAGGAATGATCTGTCCCCACTCCAGTCCTGTGAATAAGGCAATGTTTTTGAGATGAGATCTTAGTACGTAGTGTAGGCTGGCTTAGAAGTTACTATATAGCCCAGGCTGGCCTCAAATACATGATCTTCATGTCCTCAGCCTCCCAAGGGCAGGGCAGGGATTATAGATGTGTGCCTGGCATAATTTGTGGCTGATTTTGAAAATGGGAATATGGTCTCTTGGAAGGCTGACTATGATAGCAAGGGCATACACATTTGGACTTCAATCCTTGCTAGATGAGCTACTCCCAAGCCAAAAGGCCTTGGTTAAACCCTTTATTTAGACACCCTCTTTCTCATCTGTGAAATGGCAGAGCTAATAGAACTCAGATGATAATCGAATAACACGTGGAGATTTTATGTGGAAACTGTCCTCACCATGCCTGCCATCCAATAAACACTGCTCTGGATATCATCAGCCTTTCACTCGCCCTCCGAAGCAAGGTTTGCTCTTGGTTTTCAGCTGAGCAAGCTGAGGCTTAGAAGGGCTAGAGAGTTTGCCTGAGGAACTGAGACAGTTACAAGGAGCGAATTTGAACTTAGGTCTGTCTCAAAGCCCATGGTCTTTCTATTCTCTCAGAAAGGCGAAGCATAAAGTCAGTGAAAAAGTCCTATCAGGAACAAACCCTAGAACTAACCTCAGACAGGCTTATTGCACTACAAGGAAAGGGGCTGTTTGTTATTTCTGGTTCCAAGAACCTCTATTTTTGTTTCTTTTCCAAAGCCAGCTTCCTCTTTCTGCTCAATTACTATTATTTTGCTGAAACAAAGGTGTTTCTGGTGTTTTAGGCTTTTTCATATGCTACTAGCCATCTACTGCTTGGTTGCTTGTCCTTTGCAGGTAAATTATGGCTGCTTCAAATGTGAGAGCCTACAATGTATTTTCCAGAGGCTCAGTGTCGTTGGGAGGACTGCGCACATGCCAGGTTAGATCATGCAGAGGCTTCCGGGCAACACACTTGTAGATTTGCACTCTTTCCTCTTCCTCAGTGCTCTACACTCACACCCTTGGCTTGAACTTTTTGGCATCTGGCATTGCTGGCTCTGGCCTTAGACACTGTTCACAGCTTTGGTGTTGTTGGCTTTTTTCCCCCTCTGAAATAGCATGCCCTTTTAGTTGCTGCTCACACACATCCTGCTTAGTTCTTGTGGCATATGGTGTTCCTAGAGTTTTACTTTTCTTCCCCAGCAGGGGGTAAGAGGGGCACATTTTATCTAATTCCTCTGGGAGAGAGCAAGACCTGGTAGGCTTAACAGCTCTGGGAAATTATTGGAGTCATGAGTGAGAGTCGTCATAAACACCACAGTGTGAATTTATTTGACAGAAAATTATTGAATGTGAATTATGAAAGAAGTATGCTGAATGTTGCTGCAATAGAGATATGGTTTCGGTCCTTATGGAGCAAATGGGTTGGTACAGAGTTGAAAAACAACCAACCAACCAGCCAGTCAGCCAACCAACCAGAACAAAAACTGTTAACTTCTTTTAGAGTTTCAAAATCCATAAAGACACCCACCTCCTGCTGCAAAAATGTTGGCAAATGTCTGTAGGACCAAGGAAAGACTCACAGAGGAAGTGATAGATAATATGGCTCTGATATATACCAGGTACCCAATAAATGTGTATTAAATTGGGATCATACTGATAAAATATGACCAGGACATATATGTTGAGGGGATGATGGGAACACTGTGATAGAGGCAGGAGTGGAAGCAAGGGTACCGAAAATAGAAATTGATGTAGGCCAAGTAGATGATTCATGCCCAGGAGGTATGAGTGCAGAGGGGAAGATCCTGGCCTAGGATGCCAGGAAGATTCTTCTCTTTGATGGGCAGATGACAGGGAGCCACTGAAGATAATTGCACATGGGAAAGATGACATGGTGCCCTTAGCTGAGCAGAAATATTCTTTAAGGTTGTTGCCCCTGGTAGGTTCTCCATACTCTAGTGAATAATTCTACACCATGCACATCCAGCTGGCAGTAATTGGACTCAGTAGGTTAAGAAAAGGACTTGGGAGGTGGACATGATGGGGAAGTCTGAAGGAATTGGTGAAAATACATTTTATATGTGCATGAGAGTCTCAAAGAATAGATACAAGCTGCATTAAGACAGTGAAATTACATAGATCTATTTTCTAAAATGTGTCCAATGATAGAACTGGTTGTCAGTGGTTGTTTAAAACAATAGTTGGAAAAAGGCCAAGAAAGTGAATTTGAAGACAAAGACTATTCTATTCAGTGATTAGATACATTCAAATCCTCAACACAAAAATATTTTTGGTAGAATTGTTGGCTTGAAGCTCAATTTCAAAGATTTAAAGGAATGAATATAGGAGTGTTGGGGGGGGGGAGATGAGCAAAGCACATCCTAGGACTGAGGAAAGGGCCTGTAAGAAAAGCTCATGGAAGGCTGTGCCTGCTGGCTCATTCCCGGAATACCAGAAATCAGAAGGAGGTCTAATCAGAAGGGTCAGGAGTTTAAGACCAGTGGGGCTACATGAGACCTTGTCTCAAAAAATAACCTATGGAGCTCTGAGCATCTCTGAATGCAGAAAAGAAAGGGCCTGAGAAGAGGGAGACATTGAACACGACTTGCTGATTCATAGAGAGAATGGAAGCCAAAATGGGAGTCGGTAGATGATTTTCTTTGGAAAGTAGAATGTTTTCTTTCCCAGAGATAGGACTAAAGGAAGAGAGATGAAAGGAGATAACTGAAGGAAGTCAATAAGTCACAAGGACCAGAACATGTAGGGAAAGCTTGATTAGCCCGACATATTGAGTTTTGCTGTCTCAGCAAAAATGTTCTGCACATCCTTCTCAATGCTTTCTTGTTACCCGTGTTACTTCCTCAAGATTCATGGCCTGATTCTTTTCAGCTTCAGTCAGAGACAACCTGACAGATTTGGTCAGCTCAGACTTTCTTTAAATTTTTAGAAATGCATATAGATAGTTTGCCTGCATGCACTTCTGTATATACCATGTATGCAGGACCTATAGAGGCCAGAAGAGAGCATCAGATGCTATGGAACTGGAGTTACAGCTGGTTATGAGCCACCAGCCATTATGACAGTGCTGGGACTCAGACCTTTGTCTTTGGGAAGAACAACTCCTCCTAATCATTGAGCCATCTCTGTAGTCCTTAGCTCAGACCTTATTGCTGTGAATGGGTACCCTTTTTGGTAGGCTTCAACAACAGTTTAACTGGCTTTCCCCTAAGAACAGGCTACACTGTGTCCCTAGGTAGCTTCATCTGTCAACCAACTGAACAGTTATCACTTGAAGGAAATCAATGGCAGTTTCAGGACAGGTTGAGTCAATTTTTCACCTTCACAATCCTACAGACAGAGGGGTTTCTACTACTGTGATGGGAGAGTATAGACAAGACCTTCAGTGCAGTAGACTCCTTCATTTCTCAAAGCAAAGTGTGTGTGTATCTCTGAAGACCTCCCTCAGTGGTTAGTGGGCAAGAGATTTTTTTCATCCTTTTCAGAACAGAAAGGAGTTCAAGCAGTTTTTTTTTAAACATCAGGAATCTCAACCCCCCCACCCCCCTGCATTAATCTAGATTCTAGACAAAATCATGCCAGTTTCTCAGTGTCTGGCCTTCCTGGAGACTTAAAGGAAGGTCCCCGGGTTTTGAGTACAATTAGCCAAAGCCTGGGTTTTGCCCCATACAAATGCTATAGCCCCAATGTAACTATACAATTGGGAAACTAACTTAGGTGAGTCCACTTAAATGAACTGGGAAAGGAGCCAGCAAAAAGGCTGAAGTGGGCTGTAGAGGGCTGGCAGCCAGTCGTACCACAGCATCAGGAGTGGCCACACCAGACTATTTTCTTTCTGCAGAAGAATGAGGACTTTAAAAATGCGATACACTTTCCCATCTACTTAACTATGTTATTTAAATAAATTGCTTTGTCCTTGGGGGACCTTAGACTCTTTGGTGCAGTGAGAAGCTGGTAGATTGGAGTAAGAAGGAGCTGTCAATGTGGAATCTAATCGAGTTTCAGTGTGGGAATATGTCTTAGTCAGGGTTTCTATTCCTGCACAAACAACATGACCAAGAAGCAAGTTAGGGAGTAAAGGGTTTATTCAGCTTACACTTCCAATTGCTGTTCATCACAAAAGGAAGTCAGGACTGGAACTCAAGCAGGTCAAGGAGCAGGGGCTGATGCAGAGCCAAGGAGGAATGCTGCTTACTGGCTTGTTTCTTCTGGCTTGCTCAGTTGGCTTTCTTATAGAACCCAAGACTACCAGCCCACAGATGGTACCACTCACAAGGGGCCCTCCCCCCCTTGATCACTAATTGAGAAAATGCCTTTCAGCTGGATCTCATGGAGGCATTTTCTCAACTTAAACTCCTTTCTCTGTGATAACTCCAGCTTGTGTCAAGTTGACACACAAAACCAAGAATATTAAGGGTCAGGAGCAACCTCACATTAGTTATCACATCTTGTCATTACATGACATGGATATTACTCTAAAGAGGAAATCTATGGGAAACACAACGTTGAAATCTATAAATTGGCTAGCAGAACTAGGAGATGTCAATGAGAGTTTCTACTCAAGATGGGAACTTCAAACCACACTGCAGAAGGCTCAGATTCTAACCTCATAGCATTTTACCATTTGAGATAGTCTCAACTTACTCATTGCTTTTTCAAAAACATTTCCAGGTCTTCCTCCTTAGTGCCCCCAGCTGACAAGAGTTGGATGCCAGCAGGCTAATTTCCTAAACAAACTTAATTAGGGAAGCTGTTCTGCTGCCAAAACTCACCTAGCTCATTCCAAAGCCAAACTTAAAAAGGCTTGGGGATTTTTGTTTTCATTTCATCTTTGTTTTTTTGTTTTTGCTTTATTTTATTTTTTTTTTTGAGACAGGGTCTTAGTATGCAGCCCAGGATGTCCTCAAACTTGAGATTTCCTTGCTGTAGCATCCTGAGTACCAGAGTATACTATACCATGCCCACTGAATTGGGGGAGCTTTCTATTGTTTGCTGCCATCTGCATTACTGCGTCCTTCTTTCATGAAGGATAAGGCACACAGGAGCTCATTATCCTGGTTCTCACAGCTCTGTGACCTTGGCTGAATTACCTAACTTCTCCAAACCTTAGTTCTTTGTAGGCAAGAGGGATATAATAATGGTACTCACCTGAGGATTGTTGATGTTAAGCGAAGCAATACAGTTGGAGTGGTTAACACAATAGACACTAAACACAGAATAGGTACTAAAAGAATTATCATTGTTTAATGATACAATAGCAGCCATTTAAAGCAGACACAGAATAAATTGGATTCGTGTGCACTTGAAGGGTGATTCATTTTATTTGTCCCCAATAAAAAGGTTTTGATGAACAAACATCTAAGTATAAAAACATATAGTCCAGAATTTTATTTCTTTCTATTTGAGAATTTCATAATTAAGATCTTAAAATCAAGGGGGCTGAATAGATGGCTTAGCAGTTAAAAGCACTGGGTGCTCTTACAGAAGATCCAGGTTTAATTTGCAGCACACACATGGTGGCTCACAACTATCTGTGACTCTAGTTCCTGGGTATGAGATATCCTTACACAGACATGCATGAGGCAAAACACTAATGCACATAAAAATAATGAAAAGAATCATTTAAAAAACTAAAATCAAAAACAAGTTCCTGACTTAAATTATCTTTTTTAAAATTTTATTTATTTTATTTTTGTTATTTACACTTCAAATGTTTCCCTATTTCCAGGTCTCTCCTTCAGAAACCCCCTATCCCACTCCCCCTCCCCTGCCTCTATGAGGGTGCTCCCCCACATATCCACTCCCATCTTCCCTCCCTAGCATTGCCCTACACTGGGGTATCTAACACTTTCAGGCCCAAGGGCCTCTCCTCCCACTGATGCCCAACAAGGCCCTCCTCTGCCACATATGTGGCCAGTGCCATGGGTCGCTCCATGTGTATTCTTTGGTTGGTGGTCCAGTCCCCGGGAGATCAGGGGGTCTGGCCTGTTGACACTGTTGCCCCCTCCATGGGGCTGCAAACCCCTCAGCTCCTTCAGTCCCTTCTCCAACTCCTCCATCAGGGCCCCCGAGCTCAGTCCAATGGTTGGATGTGAGCTTCTGTCTCTGTATTTGTCAAGCGCTGGCAGAACCTCTCAGGAGACAGCCATTTCAGGCTTCCATCACCAAGCACTTCCCAGCATCCACAATAGTGTCTGGGTTTGGTGGCTGTATATGGGATGGATCTCCAGGTGGGGCAGTCTCTGGATGGCCTTTCCTTCAGTCTCTGCTCCACACTTTGTCTCCATATTTCCTCCTGTGAGTATTTTGTTCACCCTTCTAAAAAGCACTGAAGCATTCACATTTTGGTCTTCCTTCTCAGGGTTCATATGGTCTGTGAATTGAATCTTGGGTATTCTGAACTTACGGGCTAATAATCACTTATCAGTGAGTACATACTGTGTTTGTTCTTTGTGACTGAGTTACCTCACTTAGGATGCTATTTTCAAGTTACATCCATTTGTCTGCAAAATTCATGATGTCCTTGTTTTTAATAGCTGAGTAGTATTCCATTGTGTAAATGTATCCATTTCTCTGTGGAGGGACATCTGGGTTGATTCCAGCTTCTGGTTATTATAAATATGATTGTTACGAACATAGTGGAGCATGTGTCTTTATTATATGTTGGAGCATCTT
>JADRCH010007469.1:2598914-2682580 GCA_019843965.1 Rhynchomys soricoides
ACTATATTAATCCTGCCAATCCATGAGCATGGGAGATCTTTCCATCTCTGAGGTCTTCTTCAATTTCTTTCTTCAGAGACTTGAAATTCTTGTCATACAGATCTTTCACTTGTTTGGTTAGAGTCACACCAAGATATTTTATATTGTTTGTGACAATTGTGAAGGTTGTTATTTTCCTAATTTCTTTCTCAGCCTGTTAATCCTTCGAGTATAGGAAGGCTACTGATTTGCTTGAATTAATTTTGTATCCAGCCACTTTGCTGAAGTTGTTTATCAGCTGTAGCAGATCTCTGGTGGAGTTTTTCTGGTCACTTAAGTATACCATCATATCATCTGCAAATAGTGATATTTTGATTTCTTCCTTTCCAATTTGTATCCCTTTGACCTCCTTTTGTTTTCTGATTGCTTTAGCTAGAACTTCAAGTACTATATTAAATAGGTAGGGAGAGAGAGGGCACCCTTGTCTGTCCCTGATTTTAGTGGGATTGCTTCAAGTTTCTCTCCCTTTAGTTTGATGTTGGCTACTGGTTTGCTGTATATTGCTTTTACTATGTTTAGGTATGCTCCTTGAATTCCTGATCTTTCCAAGACTTTTATCATGAAGGGATGTTGAACTTTGTCAAATGCTTTTTCAGCATCTAATGAAATGACCATGTGGTTTTTTCTTTGAGTTTGTTTATGTAGTGGATTACATTGATGGACTTCTGGGTATCGATCCATTCCTGCATCCCTGGGATGATGCTTATTTGATCATGGTGAATGATCCTTGTGATGTGTTCTTGGATTCGGTTTGCAAGAATTTTATTGAGTATTTTTGCATCGATATTCATAAGGGAAATAGGTCTGAAGTTTTCTTTTATTGGTGAGTCTTTGTGGGGTTTTGGTATCAGTGTAACAGTAGCTTCATAGAATGAATTGGGTAGTGTTCCTTCCATTTCTATTTTATGGAATAGCTTGAAGAGTATTGGTATTAGGTCTTCTTTGAAGGTCTGATAGAATTCTGCACTGAACCCATCTGGTCCTGGGCTTTTTTTGGTTGGGAGACTTTTAATGACTGCTTCTATTTCTTTAGGGGTTATGGGATTGTTTACATGGTTTATCTGATCCTGATTTAACTTTGGTAATTGGTGTCTGTCTAGAAACTTGTCCATTTCCTCCAGATTTTCCAATTTTGTTGCATATAGGCTTTTGTAGTAGGATCTGATAATATTTTTAATTTCCTCAGAGTCTGTTGTTATAGCTCCATTTTCATCTCTAATTTTATTAATTTGCACACTGTCTCTGTGCCCTCTGGTTAGTCTGGCTAGGTGTTTATCTATCTTGTTGATTTTCTCAAAGAACTATCTCCTGGTTTTGTTAGTTCTTCGTATAGTTCTTTTAGTTTCCACTTGGTTGATTTCAGCCCTTAATTTGATTATTTCCTGCCTTCTACTCCTCTTGGGTGTATTAGCTTCTTTTTGTTCTAGAACTTTCAGGTGTGCTGTTAGGCTGTTAGTATATGCTCTCTCCAGTTTCGTTTTGGAGGCATTCAGAGCTATGAGTTTTCCTCTTAACACTGCCTTTATTGTGTCCCATAAGTTTGGGTAAATTGTTCTTTCATTTTCATTACATTCTAGGAAGTCTTTAATTTCCTTCTTGATTTCTTCCTTGACCAAGTTATCATTGATCAGAGCATTGTTCAGCTTCCATGTGTATGTGGGCTTTCTGTTGTTGTTGTTGTTGCCATTGAAGACCAACCTTAATCCATAGTGATCTGATAGGAGGCATGGGATTATTTCAATCTTATTATATCTGTTGAGGTTTGTTTTGTGACCAATTATATGATCAATTTTGGTAAGGTACCATGAGGTTCTGAGAAGAAGGTATATTCTTTTGATGTAGGATGAAATGTTCTATAGATATCTGTTAAATCCATTTGGTTCATAGCATTTGTTAGTTTCACTGTGTCTCTGTTTAGTTTATGTTTCCAAGACCTGTCCATTGTTGATAGTGGTGTGTTGAAGTTTCCCACTATTTTTATGTGAGGTGCAATGTGTGCTTTGAGCTTTAGTAGAGTATCTCTTATGAATGTGAGAGCTCTTGCATTTGGGGCATAGTTGTTCACAATTGAGAGTTCTTCTTGGTAGATTTTTCCTTTGATGAGTATGAAGTGTCCTTCCTTATCTTTTTTGATGACTTTTGTTTGAAAGTCAATTTTATCCTATATTAGAATGGCTACTCCAGCCTTTTTTTTTGGGGGGGGGGCATTTGCCTGGAAAATTGTTTTCCAGTCCTTTACTCTGAGGTAGTGTTTGTCTTTAACATGGAGGTGTGTTTCCTGGATGCAGCAAAATGCTGCATCCTGTCTATGGATCCAGTCTGTCAGTCTATATCTTTTTATTGGGGAATTGAGCCCATTGATGTTAAGAGATATTAAATAACAGTGATTGTTGCTTCCTGTTATTTTTGATGTTGTTTATGTGGCTACCTTCTTTTGAGTTTGTTGAAAGATTACTTTCTTGCTTTTTCTTGAGTGTAGTTTCCCTCCTTGAGTTGTCATTCTCCATGTATTATTTTTTGTATGGCTGGGTTTGTGGAAACATACTGTGCAAATTTGGATTTGTCGTAGAATATTTTGGTTTCACTATCTATGATTATTGAGAGTTTTGCTGGGTATAGCAGCCTGGGCTGGCATTTGTGTTCTCTTAGAGTCTGTGTGAGGTCTGCCCAGGGTCTTCTAGCTTTCATAGTCTCTGGTGAGAAGTCTGGTGCAATTCTGATAGGTCTGCCTTTATATGTTACTTGCCCTTTTTCCCTTACTGCTTTTAATATTCTTTCCTTGTTTTGTGTATTTGGTGTTTTGACTGTAATGTGACGGGAGGAATTTCTTTTCTGGTCCAGTCTATTTGGCGTTGTGTAGGCTTCTTGTATATTTATGTTCATCTCTTTCTTTAGGTTAGGGAAGTTTTCTTCTATAATTTTGTTGAAGATATTTACTGGTCCTTTAAGTTGGGAATCATCACTCTCTTCTATACCTATTATTCTCAGGTTCTGTCTTATTGCATCCTGGATATCTTGGATGTTTTGGGTTACGAGCATTTTTGGATATTGTGTTTTCTTTGACTGTTGTTTCCACATTTTCTATGGTATCTTCCGCACCTGAGAGTCTCTCTTCCATCTCTTGTATTCTGTTGGTGATGCTTGCCTCTATGACTCCTGATTTCTTTCCTATGTTCTCTAACTCCAGGGTTGTCTCCCTTTGTGATTTCTTTATTGTTTCTATTTCTGTTTTTAATTACTAAATTGTTTTGTTCATTTGTTTGTTTGTGTTTTCCTGTAATTCTGCCTGTTTGATTGTGTTTTCCTGTAATTCTTTAAGGGATTTTTGTGTGTCCTCTTCAAAGGTTTCCAGTTGTTTACCTGTATTCTCTTCTATTTCTTGAAGGGAGTTATATATTTCCTTCTTAAAGTCTTCTATCATCCTCTTGATAAGTGATTTTAAGTCTGAGTCTTCCTTTTCTGGTGTGTTGGGGTATCCAGGACTGGCTTCGGTGGGAGAGCTGGGTTCTGGTCTTGGTTTCTGTTCCTTGTGTTCTTGCCCTTGCCTTTTGCCATCTGGTTATCTCTGGAGTTAACTGGTCTTTCTTTCTCTTACTGTGGCTTGTCTTTCCTTCAAGCTCAGATGTCAATATTCCTGGGAGACCAGTTCTCTTTCCTGGCTGTTCCTCATTCCCTGTGTCTGGATTCCTCCTGTTGCTGGCTTTTCCACGCAAATGGGTGGGCGGGTCGCTTTCCCTGTGCTGTTTGGCTATGGAGGTCTGGTGACCCAGGCAGTGGTCTCCTGCCACAGGTAGAAGCAGACACTCTCTTACCTCCCTGCTGTTTCTGAATTATTTCAATCTTCTATCTGTTGAGGTCTCCTTTGTGACCGATTCAACGGTCAATTTTGAAGGTGCTGAGAATAAGGTATATTCTTTTGATTTAGGATGAAATATTCTATAGATATCTGTTAAATCCATTTTGTCTATAACTCCTGTTAGTTTCACAGTTTCTTTGTTTAGTATGTGTTTCCAAAGTCTATCCTTTGATGAGAGTGGGGTGTTGAAGTCTCACACTATTATTGTGTGAGGTGCAATGTGTGTTTTGAGCTTCAGTAAAGTTCCTTTCACGAACATTTGTATCCCTGTATTTGTTACATCGATTTTTAGAATTGAGAGTTATTCTTGGTAGATTTTTTTCCTTTGATGAGTATGAATTGTTCTCTCTTATCTTTTTTGATGACTTTTGGTTGAAAGTCGATTTTATCCGATATTAGAATGGCTATTCCAGCATGTTTCTTTGGACTATTTGCTTGGAAATTGTTTTCCAGCCCTTTACTTTGAGGTAGTGTTTGTCTTTGACACTGAGGTGCATTTCCTGTATGCAGCAAAGTGCTGGGTCCTGTTTATGTATCCAGTCTGTTATTCTATGTCTTTTTACTGGGGAATTGACTCCATTAATGTTAAGAGATATTAAGGAATAGTGATTGTTGCTTCCGGTTATTTTTGATGATTTTTTATGTTTGTGTGACTTCTTTTGGGTTTTTTGAAGGAAGATTAATTTCTTGCTTTTTCTAGGTTGTAGTTTCCCTCCTTGTGTTAGTGTTTTCCATCTATTATCTTTGTAAGCCTGGTTTTGTGGAAAGATATTGTGTAAATTTGGTTTTGTCATAGAATATCTTGGTTTCTCCATCTATGGGCATTGAGAGTTTTGCTGGGTATAATAGCCCAGACTGGTTTTTGTGCTCTATTAGGGTCTTTATGACATCTGCCCAGGATTTTCTAGGTTTCATAGTCTCTGGTGAGAGGTCTGGTGCAATTCTGATAGGTCTGTCTTTATATGTTACTTGACCTTTTCCCCTTATTCCTTTTAGTATTCTTTCTTTGTTTTGTGCATTTGGTATTTTGATTATTATGTGATGGGAGGACTTTCTTTTCTGGTCCAGTCTATTTGGAGTTCTGTAGGCTTTTTCCATGTTGATGGGCAGCTCTTTCTTTAGGTTAAGGAAGTTTTCTTCTATAATTTTGTTGAAGATATTTACTGGTCCTTTTAGTTGGGAATTTTCACTCTCTTCTATACCTGTTATCCTTAGGTTTGGTCTTCTTATTGTGTCCTGGATTTCCTGGATATTTTGGGTTAGGAGCTTTTTTACTTTTGCATTTTCTTTGACTGTTGTGTCAATGTTTTCTGTGGTATCTTCTGCACCAGAGATTCTCTCTTCTCTCTCTTGTATTCTGTTGATGATGCTTGCATCTATGACTCCTGATCTCTTTCCTAGGTTTTCTAACTCCAGTGTTGTCTCCCTTTGTGATTTCTTTATTGTTTCTATTTCCATTTTTAGATCTTGGATGGTTTTGTTCATTTGCTTTGCCTGTTTGATTGTGTTTTCCTGTATTTTCTCTTTAAGGGCTTCTAGCTGTTTACCTGTGTTCTCTTATATTTCTTTAAGGGAGTTATTTCCTTCTTAAAGTCTTCTATGATCATCTTGAGAAGTGATTTTAAATCTGAGTCTTGCTTTTCTGGTGTGTTGGGGTATCCAGGGCTTTCTGTGGTGGGACAACTTGGTTCTGATGATGCCAAGTTGCCTTGGTTTCTGTTCCTTATGTTCTTGCCCTTGCCTTTCAACATCTGGTTATCTCTGATGTTAGCTGGTCTTGCTTTCTCTGACTGTGGTTTGTCCCTCCTGCAAGCCCTTGAGTCAGTACTCCTTGTAGACCAGCTCTGAGAGGAATTTGGGTTTGGAGAGCTGTGGTACAGTGTCAGCTCTGGGGTGCAGACAGAAACCAGAAGGATTGTGTCCCCAGATATTCCTTGGTTCCTGTGTCCTGATGGCTCTGCAAGGATCCTTCTTGAGCCAGGAATTTGAACAGAAGTTGTGGTCTTCCTGTGCTCGAAGGTGCGTCAGCACTCCTGGGAGATCTGCTGTCTTTTGGCATTGAATATGGAGCCCTGTGTCACAGGATCAGTTCTCAATCTCTGTATCCTGAGAGTTCTGGGCAGGTCTCTCTGAGCAGAGGTACTGGCCTTCTCCTGATCACAGGTTTGTCCACACTCCTGGGAGGCTATCTCTTTCCCTGCACTATTTGTGTATGGAGCCCTGTGACACAGACCACAGGCATAAACTGGAAGGCTCCTGTCCCAGGCTGTTTCTTGGGCCCTGTGTCCTGAGGATTCTGGGCGGGTCCTGCTGAGCAGTGATGGTCGTCTTACCTCCACTAACGGGCTTGTCCACAGTCCTGGGAAGCTAGCTTTCTCCTGGTGGGTGCTATTTGGCTATGGAGCTCTGAGGCACAGACTGAGGTCCCTGGCCTCAGAAGGCCTCTTGTATTTCTTTAAGAGTTATTTATGTCCTTCTTGAAGTTCTCTATCATCATCATGAGATGTGATTTTAAATCAGAGTCTTCCTTTTCTGGTGTGTTGGGGTATCCTGGGCTCGCTGTGGTGGGAAAGCTGGGTTCTGATAATGCCAAGTAGCCTTTGTTTCTGTTGCTTATGTTTTTTCCCTCACCTCTTGCCATGTGGTTATCTCTGGTGTTAGCTGGTCTTTCTGTCTCTTACTTTGGCTTGTCCCTCTTGAAAACCTCTGTGTCAGTACTCCTGGGAGATCAGTTCTCTCTGGGAGGAATTTTGGTATGAAGAGCTGTGTGGTACAGGGTCAGCTCTGGGGTGGAGACAGAAACCAGAGGATCCTGGCCCCAACTCTTCTTTGGTTTCTGAGTCCTGATGGCTCAGGGAGAGTCCCTCTTGGGCCAGGAGTTTGGAAAGAATTGGTGGTCTTACCTGTGCTCACAGGTGTGTCAGCACTCCTGGGAAACCAGTTCTCTCCTGGCGGTATTTGAGTATGGAGCAGTGTGGCAGAGCATCAGCTCTGGGCACAGACAGAAACTGGAAGGCTCCTGTCCAAGACTGCTCCTTGGTTCCTGTGTCTTAATGGTTCTGGACGGGTCCCTCTGAGCAGCTCACAGGATTGTCTGGAGTCCTGGGAGGCTATCTCGCTCCTGGTAGTATTTCGGCATGAAACCCTGTGACAGAGCTTTAAAATATCTTTTATTGAAACTATTCTTTGCAATTTCACACACACCCACACACATGACAACTGTCAACCCACATCCTCCCTACAAATTCTTTTTCTAAATTCCTGCTTTTTCTGTTTTGTCTTGTGACCCACTGTGTTTTGCCAAGCCTGTATGACCATGGATTCTGAACAATCCTTTGGAGCCCACTGGGCTCAACAGTGGGCACACAATTGAAGATAATTGCTGAATCTCCTTCAAAATCCATCAGTGCCCTCATATCCTGTGAACTGGCCCAAGGCAGATCAGCTCTAGTTTGGGTCGGGACCCACCCTAGCTACATCTACCCACAGGTCCATTTTTTCTGCCACCACCACCTTACTCCATAATCAGACTTCAAGAATCCTTCTCCAGGGTCTCGCCTGATAAGTACATTCTTTTTCCCTCATCATGTAAATTTTCCTTTGCAAGGGATGAAGACCAGGGTCTGGATAGATACACGTATAAAATATTCCCACAGAAGGGACAGAAAGACTGTAAAAGCCAAAATATAAGAGAGTTTGCTGTGAGATTGTGTCTCCTAGTAATGTCAGAAGCTACACCAATGAAGTTTCACCAGCATGACTACCTAAATATGAGCTGAACACAGACAATACCAATGGACTTGCCAAGAGGACAGAGAAAACCCATGAAGTCTCAGCTCTACACAAAGAACTACAGGCAACTGAGGAATTCTGCGAGTGGGAGAAAAAGTTTTCCCCAGGGGAAAGCACGTTGTTAAGTTGCTCAATATCAAATGGTCAGCCTTGAAAACATATACACAATTAACATATGTAGACTGAGTGTGTTACAGTTAGGAATTTATTTGGATATACATGCTCTTATATGCATTTAAGAACAATTAATGAAAACAGAACCTGTGAATTTAAAGGAAAGTAAAGAGGGGTGTATGGGAGGCTTTGGAGGGAGAAATGGGAAGAAGAAAATGATATAATTATGCTACAATCTCAAAACTAAAACAAACAACAAAGAAAAAAATCAACCCTGAGAAACAGAAATTTCCCCCAAGAATCTAACACTAAAAGACGAAAACCACTGAAGCCTGGTAGTAGACAGAGACGAATCTTGTCTCCAGAAAACAGACTTCACAGAGTTCTAACAACTTGTCAGCCCATCTTGCAGGATGAGTCTAAAGCCCAAACAATGAAGATCAATGACGGTGCATATTTCTGTCCCTCTATTTAGACTATAATCTCACTTCAGGCTCCTGAAAATGGAACCTTTTTGTCTCTCTCCTTGAGGAAAAGTATCTCCCTTTTCTGCCTTTGACAAAAAAGGAGAAGAGGAGGAGGGGGGAGGAGGAAGAGGATGAGAAGGAGGAGAAAGAGGAGGAAATAGCACCCACAAGTGGCTATAGGACCCATGATTGATTGTTGGCAGGTCAAATCTTGTTCAGCTCA
Organism: Rhynchomys soricoides; assembly: GCA_019843965.1. Lineage (NCBI taxonomy): Eukaryota > Metazoa > Chordata > Mammalia > Rodentia > Muridae > Rhynchomys > Rhynchomys soricoides. The sequence continues at coordinate 2,607,406 of JADRCH010007469.1, forward strand.
TTGCAGGAAGCCCAACTCCTGAGACATCACAAGTGCATTGGCTCTGTCATGTCTAGGAAAAAAACATTTTACCACTGTTGTTCCCATCTTTCAGCTCTTATGTTCTTCCTATGCCCTCTTCCACAATGTTTCCTGAGCCTTAGAGGGAGTAGCAGAAATGTTTTGTTTAAGGCTCAGGAACTTCACTTATTTACAAAACTATCACTTATTTTCAGCACTTTGGCTTTGATAAGTCACGAATCTTTGCATACACTGCTGTGCACTTCTCTGATTAAGGTTGAAAGTAGCATTTTTCCTATGGGTTTAAACTTAAATATTGGAAGCAGCTTGGAGTCCTGTCAGTTTACTTAGACAGCAATAGTAAGCATCTCCCTCGTGCTTAAGAGCTCCTTAGTCTTTTTTGTTTGTTTTTTGTTTTTTGCTTTTTTAAGACAGGGTCTCACTATATAGTCCTGGCTAGCCAGGGACTTGCTATGTAGACCATGCTGGCCTTAAACTCACAGATATTCACCTGCCTCTCTTCCTGAGTGCTAGGATCAAAGGTGTGAATCACCATACCCAACCTCAGTCATGAATTTTTAAACTGGGTTTACAATAACAGTCATGAGTTCCTTCTTACTGAGAAAGTCTCAAAACCAACCTCAGAGCAAATGTTTATGTCAGTAACAAGAGTATTGTGAACTATATCTTGTCACCCATACCAAATAGCATGATTGTTAGTATTGGTGATCTTACATGGTACTGTAATATATCAAGAGTTGGTACCTGGCTGAAATGTGTGCATCTTGTTTCTTTTTGCTTCAGCACTTTTTGATGAGTACATCTGAAAAATTAGCAGCAGCATAATATGTATAATGTGCATAAAAATGCAGTCACTGTGGTTCCAATCCTTAAAAATTCAAGTTCAAGAGAATAGGAATGGTGCCTGGAAGCCATAGACAATACTGGTAACTGAGACACCAAGAATTTAGGAGCCAGGCATAGACCAACCAAAGAGCATACATGGACTGGTCCCTGGTCCCAGGCACATATGTAGCAGAGGACTGCCTTGTCTGGCCTCAGTGGGAGAGGATGCACCTAGTCCTGTAGAGACTTGAAGCCCCAGGGAAGGGGTATACTGGTAGGGGTCAGGTAGGGGTGGGGAGGAGTCCCTCTCAGAAGCAATATGGGGAGGGATGAAGAACTTGGAGAGTGGGGACTGGGAATGGGGCAACATTTGGAATGTAAATAAATAAAATAATTTAATAAAAAGAAAATCATGTATTAGTGTAACTCAGCATCTCCTGATTCCAGTACACTCCTGGACATCCCAAGATATCCAACTAACTCAAACCAGTTTTTATACTGAGATTCATTTGGTTTCTTTGTACTCATTCGTTGACATAGCTAGCTTACTTGCTTGATATCTATCTTCCTTCTTTCCTTTGTTCATTCATTTACTTACATTTGTATAGGATCTCATGTAGGCCAGGCTGACCTCAAACTCACCATGTACCTGAGGCTGGCTTTGAACTCTCAATCCTCTCTCCTCCATCTGCTGAAGACTGGGATTACAGGGTGCACCACCACACCCGGATGGCATGGCTTTTGGAGCAGCTGAACAACATTATTTCTCTCCTGCAGGGCAGGGATTAGTCTTCTAATAAGTGAGGGTTACCTTCTGACATGGCCTTTCCTCCCTAGCACCCTGCTTTATTACCATAATTGTCTCCTAACTTCTGATTAGATATAAATATGATAGGAGCAATCAAGTTTCATCTTCAGCTTATAATTGGATGCAATATAGTGATTATGCATCCTGATCAAAGGGCATTTCCATGGGATAATGAGAGCTCTCTACATCACTCTGCTTGGGATGTTTTTGCTTTTGCCTTATAGTCACATGTTCTAGTCCAATGTTTCTCCCTGGGAGAACATGACTTCAATATCTTTTGTTGATCTTGTCCTTTCTCTTCTCTTCAAAAGGATATGTACATACAGGCAGTGTTGTTTTGTATATCTGTTAATTGTCTGCCTCTGATTGTTTGTCTTTCTTGGTATATTTCCTCTAACAATACCTGTAACCCTCAGGTCATTTAAAATGGAATTGGAAAAAATTATCTGTAAATAATTTCTATAAAATATTATTCTTCATCAGTTTGTACCACTCCTCTTTAGACCAGGCTGGCCTTGAACTCACAGTGACCCACTGCCTCTACTTCCTGAGTGCTGGGATTAGAAGCATATGCTACCACACATAGCTTCTCGGTCTCTAAAGAGGAGAAGGTCTATGAATCTCTGCTTCCCCTCTTTCTCCCCCCTTCTCCCTTTTCTTTTATGCCTCATCTCTCATTTGTAATTAGTGAGTTAGCTCTAGAGGCTATAAAGAGTCCTTGTTCCAGACTATCCAATTTAACAATTTCCTAGCTGTGTGCTGCTGGGCAAATCACTCTTCTGAGCCTAGGGGTCTTTATCTGTAAAATAATATTTATTGTGTGATAATTTTTGGAGGACTAAATTATACATATGAAGATGCTAGGCACAGAGGAAACACTTGACAAATGCTAGTTATTGTTTTGTAATATTTGTTGAGGTTTGGATAAGAAGTGGCCCCTAGAAAGGCTCACATGTAGAAGACTTTGTTACCAGTGGTGGCACTATTGTGAGGTGATTGGATCATAAGGGCATTAACCTCATCAATAGATAAATGCACTGACTATTTTATGGGCACATGGGATATTAAGAGGACTTAAGTCCAACTAAACAGTTGTTTGTTGCAACTGACATGTGGGTACCACTTTTTACACCTTTATTTTCAACTTGTCATGTTCTTAGATGTTACATTTGTGTACGACTGTTTAATTGCTTCCCTCCCTTGACATCTTGTACAGTATTTTCTGGAACCATTAAAGACAGATCACAGAAAACAGGCTTTCAATCATACCCTGCTCAAGTCATCTGAGTCATGTGTTCTAAGCATGTGGTATCTTCAGAAATAGGGTTCCACCCTCAAGCTCTGAGAGGCAAACAAGGGCTGCATCAATAATCTACATGGTTGCATCACAGAAGAAGAGGCAGAAAGATTGTAAGAGGAAGAATACAAGGAAGTCTGCTATAAAATAGTCTTTCCTAGAAATGTCTGCAGAAACAAGACCAGAACAACAGCAATATCAATGCACAAGTTAATGTGGAAGGGGGAAAATTTCATGGGGTTCCACCTCTAGACAAAGAACTACAGGGAATTCATTGACTGCTGGGAGGAGAATTAGCCTCCTCCCCATTGTCTAATATAGAGTGGTCAGCCTTGAAGCCATAGACCCTAAAACAACAAAACCAGACTCAGCTGGTTTTATTTTTATATACTTGTGCATGTATATACAAATATATCTGCCAAAAAATATAAGAAGCTATTGAATTGAGAGGAGGGGGTATAGGAAGGGTTCAAACAAGAATAATTGGATGGGTCTGGTGGGAGTAAAGGGAAGGGGAGATGACATAATCAAAAACATTGTGAAAAATAAATGTTAAAAATGGCATTATAAACTCCCATTCCCTATTACCTTATGATGTGATATTCTTTGAGAAACAAGGTCTTTGCAGGAGTAATTAAGTTTAAATTGGGCTATTTGATGGGCCTTTATCTAATATGACTGGTATCTGTACCCAAAAGGAAAATTTGGACTCAATGACAGATACCTAAGATGATGCAAGGGCACATCACATACATGATAGAAGCTGGAAGAAAAAGGAAGCCATCAGAGAATACGTTTTTGCTGGTGCCTTGATTTTGGACTTCCAGCTTACAGAACTATAAGATAATAAATTTCTGTTGTTTTAAGTGACCTAGATTTTGGCATTTTCCTATGGTACATAGGAAACTGATATACCTATCATAATCAGTACTTTTGTAAGTCCAAGGAAGATCAAGATAGATCTATAAAAGTTTGTTAAAAGAGCCAATGTCTAGAACAAGATGTCTGCTTTAGAGATAAATTGATTATAGGAATTGGTGCACATGGTTATGGAGGCTGAGATGTGATCTGCTGCTGTCATTAAGTTTGTGGTCCAGGAAGCCAGTGATGTGATTTAGTTAGGATTTCTCAAGGACTTAGTACCAAGGTAACTGATGGCCAAAGTAGGGAGAAAATGTATGTCCTACCTTAAAGAGAGAGCAATTTCTCCCTTCCTCTGCCTTTTTGTTCTGTTTGGGGCACTAGTAATCTGAATGACCATGCACACATTGTTGAACCTGATCTTTTTTACTCATTCTAAGGTAAATACCCATATAGACATTTCTAGAAAAGATTTTTTTACCAGTTAGCTGAGCATCCTATAGCTTATTCAAGTTAAAACATTAAAAGTTAACTATTAATTTTTCCCACTGAGTCTGTAAGATGATTTCGTTGTCAGTACTTTTTCTGTGACTTGAAAATTTTTTGGTAAACATTGCTTTTGTTGGGGGCTACATTGGATGTATATACTGAATAACTTTTCCTCCAGGTCTAGTTATAGGTTTGAGGATTGTGCTAAGTCTCTACTTGTATAGAACTTTCTAGATATACCTTTGCTTCCTCATCTGCTTTCAGGGTGATGCATCTGAGCCTTAGCTAACCTGAGGTCCCTCACAGTAATGTGGTGATAATGCTCTCACAGCACTCTCATAGGACAGTGTCAAGATCCAGGACTGAATTTCACTAATCATCAAAGCCAAGGAACTCCTATTAATAAATCTCTTCTTCCTCCTGACATTGGTGCCAGAAACTGTCAATAAACACACGGTGTTAACTTATTTTAGGTAATATCCACACTAGACTTCATGACAGATATTTGGAAATTTTCCTAAATAGGGATCTTTGCCTTTCATCCTCTTGATATTTTCCCAGATCTGTGGTATTGCTGAGAATTAGATGGCTGACAGTGTACTATAATGACTGTGTTGAGGTCGAGGAGAAGAAACAAGATATGGAGCTATGATTAAAGCAAGTGACTATGGAAATCAGTATAACTTCACAGAAGGACATTACTAATGGGGACTTGGGGCAGAAGGAAAACATGATAGGCTTTGGTATTGCTCAAAATTAAGTGTGAATTCTGTGTGGTTTTTATAAACATGACATAAATTCCCCTAGTCTTAGAGTTATAAAAATACAATATTTCGAATGTCCTAAGCTAGAGAGAAGAATATTGCAAACAAATGAATTCATTAACAAGTTGTCAAATTATTGTTATGTATTGCAAATATAATTATAGCCTTATTGGCTAGCCTTCTTCAAGCATATTATCCATCCTGCTCCAGCCCTGATGCTGGGTCCACTATGTATTCATCCAACACAATTAACAATGGGATCTCAAAAAGAATAGATGTAGGGGAAGTAAAATTTGCCTCTGAAATGGCAAGGGTTGGTAGAAAGACCGAGACTACAGGGTTAATTAATATATCTGTGGCCTTTTAAAAAGAAGTCATAAATGATATTTCTATTTTTAAATATAAATTAGGATCTGTCAGAACTTCACTAGGTTTCTTGTAGACTGCATGGTTTCTAAAACAAGATCTAGTTAGTCCCTGAAATGAGTGCTCATTGTACTTTAGTGGTGAGTATAATGGTTGATTTTCTGTATCAGCTTGGTTAGTTCACAATGCCTAGATATTTAAGTAAACATCACTCTTAATATGTCTACGAAGGAATTTTTGAATGAGATTAACATTGACACTGATAGAATTTAAGTGAAGCACAATGCCCTCCTCTACAATGTGGATGTATCTCAACATTAATTTAAAGGCTTTCAGAGAAAAGAAACTCATTTCCCCAGAGGAAGGCACAATTTTGTCTTTTAGTTACCTTTGAGGTAACACCCTATCAAATCTCCCTAGGGTTTCCAGCCTGCTGCTCTGCCCTAGTAGGTAGTCAGTGAAGGTACAATGAAAGCAAATACAGAGCTAGATATTGAGAGATATGAAATTAGTTATCATATACAAACTAAATTCATAATCCAAAATGTAGGTTAAGGACCATTGTTCCCTACCCAGACTGGGCCTAACAACCTACCCACTTTGGATGGTGTTAGTCCTATACATCACTATTGCTGGTCTTTTTCTTGCTAAGCACAAAGTAGGACTCCATTTCTCTTCTCTCCTGAAATTAAATATCACCATGGGACTGTCACTGACAGATGGAAGGTAAAAAACGCTTTTACTCTTCAGCTCCCTAGAGCATATTTTCTCTACCTTGTCAAGTATGGGTGGATTGTTGGCCATTAAATAGACTACAGCTTCCCAAAAAGGCACCCAGAGCTGCAGTTGTTGGTGTAGGAAAGAAGTTCAGGCAGTGGTAATGTACTTCAGTCTTGAAATCAGGTGGTGCTGCAGTCTAGACTGTACTTTCTTGATTTATATGCTCTAAAATGCGGAGGCAAAGTGTCTCTTAATCTAATACTTAGTGGTGTCATTGAGGACACAGCACCGAAGTGAGGATGAAGTTAATGTGACTGATTTTTAACAACTTGCTAGAATTTACAGTCCCTAAATTAATGTTCTTGTCTTCAAAGTAGTCACTGTGGGATTATGTAATCATTTAAATGATGTTAAAAACAGTTATGGAATTCCTTTTACAACCCAACCTCAAAATTGATTAATGTAGTCATTTGCTATGTGCCAGGCACTAGGGATACAGAGATGAAAAGACATGTTCTTTCCCTTTCAGGAGCTCACAGTGAGGTAGTAAGAATTATATAAGTGACAATATATCTTACTGTCTAGCAAGGTTATAGGTCAGATTTACCACAGAGATGCAGAGAAACGTTCACAGAGAAGATAGGACTAGATGCTGTCTCGACAGGCAGATTGGGGTGACATGGAGGCTATTTCAGGTAGGAGCCAAAACATGGAAGTTTAAAGTTATAAGACCAATTTGGATAGCTGCAAATGCTTCAGGAAATGAAACAAGAGAAGTAGGGAGAGGTATACCTCTGAAGGTATATCTCTATGGCCCATCGAGGGGCTTTTGCTGTTTGCCTTTTTTCTGTGAGAGATGGACAACAAATGAAGGGTACTGAGCGAGGAGCCACACAATTTTATTTTTTGAGTATCAAAAGGAATTATAGTTCATACCATAACAGGAAAGCACACACACACACACACACACACACACATATATATATATATATATATATATATATATATATATATATATATATAAAATCATAATAATATATAGTGCTTGTTGCATCCTAAGAGTTGTGTATTCCAATCCCTTATTGATGGATTGGATCATTTCATGCAAGTTGAAACTGTCTGATAAAAATAGAAAGATCTGCAGAAAAGAGAAGGAAGAGAAATTAGTTTGTGAGGGAGAGAAGAAAAGACCAAAAGGAAACGGGACTAAGGAGATGGCACAGCAGCTGAGAAAAGTGTTGTTCTTGCAGAGGGTTTGGGTTCAATTCCCAGCATGTACCCTATGACAGCTCACAATTATCTGTAACTCTAGTTCCACGTAATCTGAGGGCTTTCTTCTGACTTCTGTAGGCATCAGGCATGCATGTGGCACACATACATACATACATGCATGCAAAACACTCATTTTAATGAATCTGAGGTCTACATAGAGGGTTATTGCATGAGTTATATAACAATCTTAAATTTTTCTTTGAAAATTGTAAGAAATATTTTCCATGAAGAAAAATTTACAACCTAGACATCTCCAGCAGAGTTTTGCTGTATATTCAAAACATCAAATTGTGTATGCAAGGTAAATATTTTTGGCATAAAATTCTGGCCATAAGCACTTAATGAGACATGTTCTAAGGATAGAGGTATCTTATCTTTTCTTGTTAGAATTTTATAAATGCTGTTTTAATTTTGAAGCACACAAATATAACATGGGATAAAACAGGTAAAGTAGATTTTTACTGTTAGGAACTGAAATTTTCTGTGAGAGTGAGAAATGAACGTGCTAGTGATAGAAACTATGTAGTGCTTTTTGAGAGCCTCAGTGTTTTCCTGTGGGCAGTTCAGGGTCATCCACTTTGATGAGCAAGGTGATGCTTGTTTTCTTGAACAAAATCTAGCAGAGGGGTTTATTTTAGCTATGGTTCACTTAAACCATGGTGTAGGTCCTTTTGTGTCTCAACTTTATGTAGCTTGGTTTTCTTGTAAGATTCCCTGTCTTCAGAAAGCCTTGGGCCTTGACTTCCGTGCACCTTGTCCCTTGAAACTGTGAGTCTGATGCTTAAAAGATGTACTGCAAATAAACACTCAGAGTGAAGTGGAGCTTCTGTTAGCTTGAGCTTCAAATAACAAAGTGGCATTGGCTTGTCTTAAACAACAAACATTTCTTGCATGCAGTACTACAGAATAGTAGTCCGAAATCAAGGTGTGGGTAAGGGTAGGTTTGGTTGAGGGTTCTCCTCTGGGTTAGACTCCTAACTTCTGTCTTCACCTAGTTCATTTGTGGTGGTGCTTTCCATTTCTGAGGACTTCACTCTTGTGACATCATTACCTCCCAAGGTCCCACCTTGTAACTTCATTACATTTAGAGAAAAGATTTCAATATATAAATTGGAGGAGACACAAATATTCAGTCTGAAACAAGTGCCTTTAGTGTTTCTGGATTCTGACATTGAATTTACTTCTCTGGAATCAGACTTTCTCTTGAAAATTTGACCTGGTACTTCCCACTCTTTTAATCATGTAAATATTTTAAGGGAATGCCTTTTATTCTACCGAGCATATTTGGTTGCTTTCGGAAGGAGAGCTCATCCAAATAGCCTAGTTTGTCATTAAAGAAAATAGAAGTCCCCAGAAGCTTTTGAACCTAATCAAAGAGGCCTTTTACAGGGTTATGTTAATGGAAAAATTGTGCACCCTAGTAAACCAATGGATGCTATCTATTTAAGGTAAGAGACCTTTTCAAAGTCTCTCCATTTAAACAATTTACATGGCTTTCTAAACCATGTTGCAGGCTCTCCTCATTATAATGGCTTAAAAAAATGCAGTACAGCAAGGTTTCAGTACTTTTCACTTATAAATTATAACAGCAATAGATGTAAAGCCACATCTCTCAAAGCAGTGCCTGCTCTGTGGGCACACTGTCCTTTGGAAATTGGATGAAAGCATATATGTCAAAATGGGCATAGAATTTTAGTGAGTACCTGGACTTCCTGGAGCTCACAAGGTCAAGAAGGTGACACTTTGAATGAATCTAGGGCACTCAGCCTTGCAAACCTACAACCTTACAGAAAGGGAACAGAAGGCAATGGGCTGAACGGCTTTACATGTGTGTTAGACTGTGAGGGGCACTGAAGCTCAGCAAGCAGGAATGCTCATGCGCACAGTCTCAGTTTGAGGTGGACTTTCCACCTTCCTACTCTATCCACACTTTAGAAACACTAAGCGCACTACCAGCCTACAGTAGTGATTTCCTGTTGAGTTTTCTTTCATGGATCTTGCAGGTAAGAGGAACAGAGTGTTAAATTGAAGTTCCAGGTAGGTTGGAAGTTAATTCTTCAGTGGGTGAGTTTACACTATTTCATACTTATTATCTCCTTTAATAAGGGAATGAGAAGTTTGGAAATTTTTCTTAGCACCCCTAAATCTTTTCTTTCCAGCATCCTGACACTCAAGGATTATAATATTTAAAAACTAGCCATCCAATTACAACTTGGACATTACTACTTCTAGCCTTGCATCAGAAGGTGTTTGGGAGACAAAAGGTGATTTTATTCATGGGAATTCATATTTACACAGATGATGTGAGTGAGAACCTCACCCCCAATGAGATGAGATAGTCCTAGGCTAAAAGAATACTCTTTTCTCCCCCTTTCTCAGCTTCCACCTTCCTTTGTTCAGTACTCCATCACCACTTTCTTTTCTTTTTCTTATTAGGTTATCCAGGCTGGTTTATAGCTCTTGAGCTTAAAAGTGATCCTTCCACCTCAATCTCTCCATCATCGGAGGCCATTAGATCATCAGAGCCAAGGCACTTTGTTCAATTTCTTTTTGACATACTGTCAATGGTTCTTAACTGCCTTTAACATATCCAAAGTTAGTTCAGTTAGTGTTCAGGCCTCTTCCAAGTCCAATTTGCTTACTGTGCTTGATGTAAAAGTCCGCTTGAAATTCTCCTGCTTGCAGTCTACTAATGCTGTAGGAGCAGGTTTTTTAACTTGATTCAACCCTAAAATGGCTATGCCTCTTCTATGTCTTAGCTCTGATTAGAATAATTAATTAAGGAATACTAACTGCTTAACCATGCTTCAAGTGCTTGGCTACCTGCTAGGAGTATGACAATAAATAAGACAGGCCCCAAAGACTTTGCATTTTAGAGAAATTGGGGCTAAATGAGTGGTTGAAGAAATAATTAGGGATGCAAATTACAACTAAGTGCTGCAATGAAAAAAAATAGAGGAATCTACTGTAGGAATAGTGCTCAAGAAATGCCTTTCAGAGACACTTAGGCAGAGATATAAAGAATGATTCAGACTTTCCCCCCACTTTCTCTTCTGTTAGATTCAGTGAATCTGGTTTTATGTGGAGGTCCTTGATCCACTTGGACTTGAGCTTTGTACAGGGAGATAGGAATGGATCAATTTGCAATCTTCTACATGTAGACCACCAGTTGAACCAGCACCATTTGTTGAAGATGCTGTCTTTTTTCCATTGTATGGCATTAACTCCTTTGTCAAACATCAAGTAACCATAAGTGTGTGGGTTCATTTCTGGGTCTTTGATTCTATTCCATTGATCTACCTGCTTGTCACTGTACCAATACCATGCAGTTTTTATCACTACTGCTCTGTAGTACAGCTTTAGGTCAGGGAGGCTGATTCCCCCAAAAGTCCTGTTATTGTTGAGAATAGTTTTTGCTATCCTGGGTTGTTTGTTATTCCATATGAATTTGAGAATTGCTCTTTCTAAGTCTATGAAGAATTGAGTTGGAATTTTGATGGGGATTGCATTGAATATGTAGATTGCCTTCAGCAGGATGGCCATTTTAACTATATTAATCCTGCCAATCCACGAGCATGGGAGATCTTTCCACTTTCTGAGGTCTTCTTCTATTTCTTTCTTCAGAGACTTGAAGTTCTTGTCATACAGATCTTTCACTTGTTTGGTTAGAGGCACACCAAGATATTTTATATTGTTTGTGACAATTGTGAAGGGTGTCATTTCCCTAATTTCTTTCTCAGCCTGTTTATCCTTCGAGTATAGGAAGGCTACTGATTTGCTTGAGTTAATTTTGTATCTGGCCACTTTACTGAAGGTGTTTATCAGCTGTAACAGATCTCTGGTGGAGTTTTTCTAGTCAATTAAGTACACTATCATATCATCTGCAAATAGTGATATTTTGATTTCTTCCTTTCCAATTTGTATCCCTTTGACCTCCTTTTGTTGTCTAATTACTTTAGCTAGAACTTCAAGTACTATATTGAATAGATAGGTAGAGAGAGGGCAGCCTTGCCTAGTCCCTGATTTTAGTGGGATTGCTTCAAGTTTCTCTCCATTTAGTTTGATGTTGGCTACTGGTTTGCTGTATGTTGCTTTTACTATGTTTAGGTATGCTCCTTGAATTCCTGATCTTTCCAAGACTTTTATCATGAAGGGATGTTGAATTTTGTCAAATGCTTTTTCAGCATCTAACAAGATGACCATGTGGTTTTTTTCTTTGAGTTTGTTTATGTAGTGTATTACATTGATGGATTTCTGTGTATTGAACTATCCCTGCATCCCTGGGATGAAGCCTATTTGATCATGGTGAATGATCGTTGTGATGTGTACTTGGATTCAGTTTGCAAGAATTTTATTGAGTATTTTTGCATCGATATTCATAAGGGAAATTGGTCTGAAGTTTCTTGAACACATGGACACAGGAGAAAAGTTCTTAAACAGAACACCAATGGCTTGTGTTCTAAGATCAAGAATCAACAGATGGGACCTCATAAAATTACAAAGCTTCTGTAAGGCAAAGGACACTCTAAATAGGACAAAACGGCAACTTACAGATTAGGAAAAGATCTTTACCAATCTTACATCTGATAGAGCGTTAATATCCAATGTATACAAAGAACTCAAGAAGCTAGACTCCAGAGATCTGAATAACCCTATCAAAAAATGGGGAAGAGAGCTAAACAGAGAATTCTCAACTGAGGAAACCCGAATGGCTGAGAAGCACCTAAAGAAATGTTCAACATCCTTAGTCATCAGGGAAATGCAAATCAAAACAAACCTGAGATTTCACCTCACACCAGTCAGAATGGCTAAGATCAAAAACTCAGGTGACAGCAGATGTTGGTGAGGATGTGGAGAAAGAGGAACACTCCTCCATTGCTGGTGGGAATGCAAGCTGATACAACCTCTCTGGAAATCAGTTTGGTGGACCCTCAGAAAAATGAACATAATACTACCTGAGGACCCAGCTATTCCCCTCCTGGGCATATACCCAGAAGATGCTCCAACATATAATAAAGACACATGCTCCACTATGTTTATAGCAGTCATATTTATAATAGCCAGAAGCTGGAAACAACCCAGATGTCCCTCAACAGAGGAATGGATACAGAAAATGTGGTACATTTACACAATGGAATACTACTCAGCTATTAAAAACAATGACTTGATGAAATTTGCAGACAAATGGATGGATCTTGAAAATATCATCCTGAGCGAGGTAATGCAGTCACAAAAAAATGAACATGGTATGTACTCACTGTTAAGTGGTTATTAGCCCAAAAGTTTGAAATACCCAAGAGTCACTTCACAGCAACAATCGGGCAGAGTGTGAGGTTCCAGATGGCGGAGTTGGAGAATGGACTGAAGGAGCTGAAGGAGCTGAAGGAGCTGAAGGAGCTGAAGGAGCTGAAGGAGCTGAAGGAGTTTGCATCCTTAGGGAGGCAGTAACACTGGCAACTGACCTGACCCCCTGATACTCCTGGAGTCTGATCCACCAACCAAAGAATACACATGGAAGAACCCATGGTGCTGGCCACATATGTGGCAGTGGAGGGTCTTGTTAGACATCAGGGGGAGAAGAGGCTAGGGCCTGAGGGTGTTAGATCTCCCAGTAGAGGAGAATGCCAAGGAGGGAAGATGAGAGTGGGTGTGTGGTTGGGAGAATAACCCCATAGTTGCAGGGGGAGAGGGGAGGAAATGGGGAGGTTCCAAAGGGGAGATCTGGAAAGGGGGAAACATTTGAAATGTAAATAAAGTAGGAAAAATAAAAAAATAATAATTAAAAATAAAAGAATGATTCAGAGTCAGAATTGTTAGTGTGGGAGAAAAGCATTCTAGAGAGGACACAGAATATGCAAAGCAAAGCAAAGCAAAACAAAACAAGACAAACAAACAAACAAAATACCATTGAGGCAGGAATACTCTTGGCTCCTTGATTGGCATAGAGAAAAGGGCAGCATATCCTACACAGGGCAGGGTGGGTGCAAAACTGTGAGGATGTAGAGTAAGGTCATCTAAGGTACTGTAAGGCAAGACAAGTAGTTCTTGTATTTGTTCTGAAATGGAATTAAAATTCTTGTTAAGGTCTTAAACAGAGGAATGCCATGGGATGCTTTGCATTTTGAAACATCAGCTCTTTTAGCTTATGTGTAGAATACATATGGAGAACTGGGACAGAAGCAAGAAGGTGCTTATCAAAACTTATCCCAAAGGGCTAAGAAATGTGAGTTTTCTCATAAGCATTAACTATGATGAATCTGCCATGAAAAAAAAAACAAAAACTTCATATGAAGAGAAATACCAGGCCCAAATGCTCTCTCTCACCAGTAGGTCACATCAAAGATTTAATGAAAAAATAACGAAATAGGAACCAAAAACCATTGGTCATTCATATCTCTTAATGTCAATGGTCCAAATTCTCCAAAAAAAGGCATAGACTAACAGAATCTTTGTAAAAACAGGATCTATCCTGCTGCATTGAAGAAGCACCCCTCACCATCAAGGATAGACATTACCTCAGGGAAAAGGGTTGGGAAAACCTATTCTAAGAAAATAAGATGCACGCTAGTGTATAAACTTCAAAACAAAACTAATCAAATGAGACAGGGAAGGATACTACATACTCATAAAGGGAAAATTCCATCAAGATGACATTTTGATTCTTAACATCTATGCCTCAAACACAAGGGCACCCATATTTGTACAAAAACCCAAGTCAACCAACTAACCAGCAAACCCCACTAGTACAGCTTAAATCACATATGACACCACACAGTAATAGTGAAAGACTTCAATACTGCACTCTCACTGACAGGTCATCCAAACAAATCTGAACAGAGAAATAGTAGAGCTAAGAGATACTTTAATCCAAATGGACCTAATAGAAATTTATAGAACATTTCAGTCAAACTGAAAAGAATATGCCTTTTCTTTTCTGTACTTCATGGAACATTCTCCAAAATTGACCATATATTTGGTCACAAAGTAAGTCTGAACAGATACAAGGAAATTGAAATAACTCCCTGTATCCTATTAGACCACTACAGATTAAAGCTGTATACCAACAACAGCAGACACTGATGGAAATTGAACAACTTTCTAGTGAATGAAAAATGGGTACAAGACAGAAATAATGAAATTAAAGACTTTCTAGAATTCAGTGAAAGTGAATGCACAGTATATCTAAACTTATGGGACACAATAAAATGGTGTGAAGAGGAAAAGTTTGTATTACTAAGTGCCTACAGAAAAGAATAGATCTCATATCAGCAACTTAACTGCACTCTTGAAAGCTCTAGAACAAAATGAAGTAATCACACCCAAGAAGAGTAGACCGAAAGAAAGTGAGGATAGAGATCTAAACAGAATTCTCAATAGAGGAAACTCAAATGGCTAACAAATAAAAGTTCAATATCTTTAGTCATCAGGGAAATATAAACCAAGACTACTTTGAGATTTTTTTTTATACCTATCAAAATAACTAAGATAATACACAAGTGACACAGCTTGCTGGAGACGATATGGAATAGGGGAACATTTGTCCATTGCTAGTGGAGAGCAAACTTGTTCAGCCACTATGAAAACAATAAGTCAGTATTTCAGAGAGTTCAGAATCTGTTTACTTCAAGATCTAGCTACACCACTGTTGGATTAACTGGCAGGTGTGATGAAGTCCTGAATTCTGCCCCAGGCTCATGCTTCTTGGAGAGGCAGGACTCGGACAGTTTGACCACGATCCCTGGGACCACCAGAAGCCGGCTCCATAGGGTTCCCATGCTCTTGGGAATCCCAGGCGCTGCTGGATGCCTCAGAAGAGCTGAGAATGAAGTGGGGGGCTGCAGGCCGACTCTAGCCTGGGTCGAGGGGGAGAAGCAGGGAGAAGCTCAGCTGGATCCTGTGGTTTGTCACTGGTTAGCTCACTTGGTTTAGTTTGGTTGTGGCTGTGGCTGGGAGTGCTTGGAGGCCTTCTGCGGGAGACTAGACACGGCTCTTTAGACGAAGGCCTGTTCCATTGTTTCCCATGGTGGATCCCGATGAAGAGAGACAGTCCATTGTTTCAGGGAGTTTATTGTCATGGTGAAGAATGGCATGATTGAATCCGTACTTCCACCACCTCAGGGCAGGGTGAGGTTGAAATAGTGTCTGGGAAGGGGAGTGGCTAAGCCTCTAGGTGCCTTATAACATGGGGATGTCTTGAGGCTATGTGACCATCTGAGGAGGGGTTTGAGGCTACGAGACCCATAGTCACAGACCTATGGAGAGCTGTGGCCTTGTGTCAGGAGCCTGGTTTTTAGGAGCATGGTATCCTTTGTATGGTTGTCCCTTGCTGGGGACCCCCTACTGGGTTTGCTGGGGTTTAAACCTTAGCTCAACCAGAAACCAGGCTGCCTTTTATAGTCCCACATACCACTATTGGGCATATACCCAGGGATGCTCTATCCTACCACAAGGACACTTGCTCATCCATGTTCATTGCTTCACTACTCCTTTATTTATAATAGCCAGAAACTGGAAACAACCTAGATTTCCCTCAACAAGCGACTGGATAAATAAAATGTGGTATATTTACACAATTGAGCATTACTTGACTGTTTAAAAGACATCATAAAATTTGTAGGCAAATGGATAGAACTAGAAAAAATCATCCTGGATGAGGTAACTCAGATCCAGAGAGACAAATATTGTATGTATCTACTTTTTTTGTATGTATCCACTTTTAAGTGGATATTATTCATTAAGTAAATGATAACCAAGCTAAAATACATAGACCCAGAGACATTAGGTATAGAGCAATAATTGTCTAGGGTAAATATATGAATCTCCCTGGGAGAGTGAAATATAATAGATTTTATGGTTGGGCTGGGGTTGGGTGGGGATGAGAATAGGAGTCAGGGAGGGAAAGGGGAGAGAGGGTTGAGGGAGAGAGTGTGGAGAGTGTTGGAATTAAGGGGCATTTGAGAAATGATATGGAAACCTAGTGTAGTAGAAACTTCCTAAAATATATAAAAATGAAACCAATAAGATTTTCTAATAATAGGGGATATGGAGTCTCAACTGACCATCTCTTGTCACCAAATGAGTTTCCCAGTAGAAGGACTAGGTTGCAATCAATTGAGTTGTGGGCCAGGGGATGGTCCCAGAGAAAACCCCATACAATCCATGCTGTTGCTAAGACAATGGTTTGCTCTCTGCAAACTGATAGCGGGGCCCCATTGCTGAGGACAACACTCATACAACTCATTGAACATGAAGAAGTCAACTGGTGCCTACATAGAATCTTGTAGTGTCTTTGGTGTGGGAAAGTACTCTGCAGGCTACTGAAAGATTAACATAGAAACCAACCCAGCCACAAACTTTGACCTATAATCTCTCCTCTTTGCAATATACCCTCTGACAATGGTGGCACAGAACTTGTGGGAAAAGCCAACTAATGTCTGATTTGGTTTAAGGCTCACTTCATAAGATGGAACCCATAGCCAACACTGCTTGTGTAACCAAAAACCAGAGACTTTCTTGCTTTTTTGGGGGGTGTATTTTCCCTCTTTGAGTTGGCATTTTCCATCTAGTATTCTTTGTAGGGCTGGATTTGTGGAAACATACTGTGCAAATTTGGATTTGTCATAGAATATTTTGGTTTCACCATTTATGATTATTGAGAGTTTTGCTGGGTATAGCAGCCTGGGCTGGCATTTGTGTTCTCTTAGGGTCTGTATGAGATCTGCCCAGGATCTTCTAGCTTTTAGAATCTCTGTTGAAAAGTCTGGTGTAATTCTGCCTTTATATGTTATTTGACTTTTTCCCCTTACTGCTTTTAATATTCTTTCTTTGTTTTGTGCATTTGGTGTTTTGACTATAATGTGACAGGAGGAATTTCTTTTCTGGTCTTGTCTATTTGGTGTTCTGTAGGCTTCCTGTATATTTATGTTCATTTCTTTCTTTAGGTTAGGGAAGTTTTCTTCTATAATTTTGTTGAAGATATTTACTGGTCCTTTAAGTTGGGAATCATCACTCTCTTCTATACCTATTATCCTCAGGTTCTGTCTTCTCATTTTATCCTGGATATCTTGGATGTTTTGGGTTAGGAGCTTTTTGGATTTTGTGTTTTCTTTGACTGTTGTGTCCATGTTTTCTATGGTATCTTCCGCACCTGAGATTCTCTCTTCTGTCTCTTGTATTCTGTTGGTGATGCTTGCATCTATGACTCCTGATTTCTTTCCTAGGTTTTCTAACTCCAGGGTTGTCTCCCTTTGTGATTTCTTTATTGTTTCTATTTCTGTTTTTAATTCCTGATTGGTTTTGTTCATTTATTTGATTGTGTTTGCCTGTAATTCTTTAAGGGATTTTTGTGTGCCTCTTTAAGGGCTTCCAGTCGTTTACCTGTGTTCTCTTGTATTTCTTTAAGGGAGTTATTTATATCCTTCTTAAAATCTTCTATCATCCTCATGATAAGTGATTTTAAGTCTGAGTCTTCCTTTTCTGGTGCGTTGGGGTATCCAGTGCTTGCCGTGATGGGAGAGCTGGGTTCTGATGATGCCAAGTAGCCTTGGTTTCTGTTCCTTGTGTTCTTGCCCTTGCCTTTTGCCATCTGGTTATCTCTGGTGTTAGCTGATCTTACTCTCTCTGACTGTGGCTTGTCTGTCCTGCCCGCCTATGTGTCAATACTCCTTGGAGACCAGTTCTCTCTGAGAATTTGGGTTTGGAGAGTTGTGGCACAGGGTCAGCTCTGGGGTGCAGTCAGAAACAAGAAGGACCTAACCCCCAGCTGACTCTTGTTTCCTGTGTCCTGATGGCTCTGCTAGGGTCTCTCTTGGTCCAGTGAATTTGAAAAGAAGTGATGGTCTTGTCTGTGCTTGAAGGTGTGTCAGCACTTCTGGTTTAACATCTCTCTCCTGGCACTATTTGAGTATGGAGCCCTGTGTCACAGGATGTCCTCTACAGCCACCAAAAGAAACCAGAAGCCCGCCCCTCAGTCTCTGTGTCCTGGGTATTGCAGGTGGCTTCCTATAAGCAGACAGGCTTGCCCACACTCCTGGGAGGCTATCTTTCTCCCAGCACCATTTGGCTATGGAACCCTGGTGGCCCATGCAGAGGTCTCCTGCCACAGATGGAAACCAGAAGATTCCTTCCTCCAGGCTGTTCTTCAGTTGCTGTGTCCTAAGGATTCCGGGTGAGTCCCGCTGAGCAGTGTTAGTCCTCTTACCCCCTCTCAAGAGCTTTTCCACACTTCTGGGAGGCTAACTCTCCTGGCTATGGAGCCCTGGTGGCCCAGGCAGAGGTCTCCTGCCACCTAGACAATTTATTGTATTTGGAGCGCTCAATACCCACCGTAACTGCTAGTATAGATAAGCAGTAAATTGATGATGCAGAAGATTTGAACAATACTATCCACCAATTTAGCCTAACTAGTATATAATACAGCTGCCAAAAATTGCAAAATATTATTTTCAAGTGCACAGGGACCATTCTCCAACATAGAACAGATTTTAGTTCATAAACCAAGTCTCAGCACATTGGAATGAAGTGAAATCATACAAAGTATATTCACTGATTATAGCATAAATAATTAACAAAAAATAAATAGTCAAACCTTGGAATTTGCAAGTGTTTGGAAGTTAAATACACTGCCAAACTTTACATGAGCAAGATGTGATTTCTCAATGAAACTTGGAAAATATTTTGAATTGAAAATAAATCAAAGCTTTTGTAATATAGCCCAGGAACTGTATTTTATGAAGATTAAGATTCTAAATGTGTATAAAAGAGTTAAATTCATCTAAATTCCTACCGTAAGAATCTAGAAAAAGATAAACAAATAACATTCAAGGCAAATGGAAAGAACTGTTGATCAGAACGGAAATCGGTGAAAGATCAAACAGAAAAATAATAGAGACAAAAATCAATGAAACTAAAAGTTGATATTCTGGAAGACTAATAAAATTAGCCAGTTTGAAAATAATGCCCAGTAACAGAAACAACAGAAACAAACAAAGGATGGATGGAAGAAAAGAAAGAAAGAAAGAAAAAAAGAAAAAAAGAAAGAAGAGAAAGAAAGAGACTATATATGCATGTGTCAGCTTCCTTGGGGCACTTAGTAGTGTCAAATAAGAAGAGATTATTGGCACAGAAAAATAGAAGTTAATCTTTCATAGATCTGGGGGTTAGAAGTCTAAAATCAAAGTTGTGGGAGAGCCACAGTCTCTCTAAAGGCTCTACAAGGAGACTATGTCGTTAATTTTCTATTGGCTGCTGGACAGTCATAATATTCTTTGGCCTATCATTGCATAAATATAACTTTTTGTCTTCACATTGCCTTCTCCATTTTGTGTGTCACTTTAGTGAGCATATATATATATTGTGAATATTTTCAGCTATATTTTATTAATTCTTTGAGGATAACATGCTGTGTATTTTCATCATAATCATCTCTTTCTCTAATTTTTTCCAGTCACACTCCCACTTCCCTTATCTAACTGCCTATTCTTTTTTTAAATCACTTTCATTTGCATTTTTAAAAAAATTTGATACTTTATTTACATTTCAAATGTTTTCCCCTTTCCAGGTCTCCCCTTTGGAAACCCCCTATCCCATCCCCTCTCCCCTTGCCTCTATGAGGGTATTCCTCCACCCATCTACCCACTCCTGTCTTCCCTCCCTGGCATTCCCCTGTACTGGAGCATCTAACACTTTAGTGAGCTTCTTCTAAGGACAATAGTTGCTAGACATTGTCTTCATTAGTTACACATGCAAAAATTATATTTCCAAATATGAGCACAATGTAAGATCTTGAGTAGACACAAATATTTTGGGGACACTATTAAATCAAGCACAGGAAATTCTTTGGGTCAACAAATTAGATAACTTAGATTAATTAAAATTTTTAGAATACCAGGTGAATGAAATAAAATCAGAAAGAAATAGAGAATCTTAACAGAATGTCAAATTTGGTGGAACATGCCTTTAATTTCAATCCTTGGGATGTGGAGGCAAGAGAATCAAGAATTGGAGGCCACACTAGGCTATATGAGACTATCAGAGATGGAGAGAGAGAGAGAAAAAAAGAGAGAAGGAGAGGGAGGGACAGGGAGAGAAAAAGGGAGAATGAATATCTGAATAAATCTTTAACAAACAAACAAAAAATAGTAATTTAAATTAGTCCATATCTAAATACTAACAAATTCTATCAAATATTCAAATAGATCAAAAGAACGTGATTACTTTCCAACTTAATTTTCTGTGGCAAAACTTACACCTGATTCTGAAGTTGGAAAATGATACCTTAGTTGAAGGGAAAAATAATCTAATATCTTTTTGTGAGCATGGATGCAGATAAACTTAGTTACTATTAACATGGTAGGTAGAACTATAGCATGATCTCCCAAGGTCCTGGGCTTTGGTATGCACATACCTTTTATCAATTATTTCACAAAACACTAATTTATATATTTTTGTGAAGGAGTTTCACTGACACATTGCTTCCTAATTCAAGTGACTGGTAAGAAAATGGTGTGTGTGTGTGTGTGTGTTTTACTTAATAACATGAGAGACATGACAGAGAGAGCTGTCTAGATGGTTTTAAAAGGAGAAGTCAGATTCAAGTTTGACATGCTATTGTGCTTGAACGTGGCGATAGCAGAGAATATCAGATATTGTTGGAGCTACAACCATTCCCCAGCTGTTAGCCAGCAAGAGAATGATTACATCATGCAGCAATGCCAAGAAACAATTTCTCAACAAGAGCTTGGAAGCAGATTGTCTCCAGAGTCTCTAGCTGAGTGTCAGTATGGATGTCACCCAGGTTTCAGTCTCATGATAGTCTGAGCAGAGAACTTAGTCATGACATACTTGACTTCTGACTTGCATAACTGTGTGTTAATAAATGGGTGTTGTTTTAAGCTGCTGAGTTTGTGGTAATTTGTTATGCAGCTTGAGAAAGCTAACACAATTAGCAAACCAAATCCAGCAACATGTAAGAAGGATTATGCACCATGAAACAAATGAGGTTTATTTTAATAGTGCTAGATTGGCTAAACATCTGAAGATCAATTAATGTTGTATACTATATTAATAAAATAAGGGACAAACTCCACACAATCATTCCAAGAGGTTCTGTGAAAAAAAAATTGACAGACATCCATACTAATCTACAATGGAACAAATCAGGAAGAGAAGGGAACTTCTTTTTTTATTGGTTATTTTATTTATTTACATTTCAAATATTATCCCCCTTCCAAGTTTCCCTTCCAGAAACCCCCTATCACTTCCCCCTCCCCTTGCCTCAATGAGGGTACTCCCCTACCCATCCACCCACTCTTGCCTCAGAGCCCAGAGAAGGGAACTTCTAAATTTAGTAAAAGATATCTACAAAAAAAGTTCAGGAATTACAAACACCATGATGAAAACTGAATGCATGTCCTTATATTCAGAAGAAAGGAGTAATATACCATTTAACACTATTGACAACAATACAAATTACTGCAGTTACATTGGAAATATAGTTTTATCAGACAGAAAAATCTCTTATCTGATGATCCACTGGTTAAGTTACTAGATGTGTAACCATGTATGCTCATGGCTACATTGTGAAACTCCAAAACTGGATGAAAGCAAATATCCACTAAGAATAGAGAAAAATATATCAATAATGGTATATCTACACAATGAAGTACAATCTTGTGATAGCAATAAGCATACTAAATTTATACACACCAAAATAAATGTGTCTTACCACACACTGTGTATAACAAAGAAGCAGCCAAGAAATGTTCAAGAATGATCTATGTCTATGAAATCAAGGCATAAAAATAGCTTTTCAGCTTTTGGCTAAGATCATGTGAAATAACTAGGAAATGTTATTTAAGGATACCTATATACATAGAGGAGTTGTGAACAAAAGCAAGGGATTTGTCACACAAAGTTTAGAGCAATAATTAGCATTAGTGAGAATAGAATAATAGAATGAAGAGACAACATGGCATAAAGACACTTCTTTTAAATTCAGTATATATTTAGTGGTATAAAATAATAATGTTTATATTTTCATACATGTATATGGTATACTTTGTATCTGTGTAAAGGTAAAAACAGTATTTTTAAGCAGAAAGCTGATACGTCTTATTCATGCATTTTATTATATTGTATTGCTATCATAATTTTTGTAGGGTTGGCAATGTAAACCATGGTCTTGCACGTGCTAGGCGAATGTTCTGTCACTAAGCTATATAGCTAGCTGGGAGTGAAGACATTTCCAAGTACTTGATATGCTGGCCTGGGTGGTGGTAAGTGGGTGTTCATTTGGTACTTATTCCCAACACTGCATGAATGTTTCATATGGTCTTTTACATCTAACATACATAGATCATTATTGAAAGCTTAATAAGTAATTAAAATAGAATTAGGTAGTAGAATTAAGAAACTTGACAATGGCTGATACTGAGAAAAGAATCAGGATTGTTGTCAGGTTCTCAGATAAATTTGTGGCAGTAGAGATGAAGCAACATGGTCAGAATTGAGTGATATGTAGTGAATAAAAATGGCAGGGGTCAAATTGATATGGAGAACTAATCCATAGAAATATTTTTTTAAAATAATATCTAAGTGTCTGACTGGGAGATAGGATGGGTGAATGTATCGTTTGATGAAATGGCAAGTGGTGTAAGGTACTGAGGCTGTGGTGCTTTTTTTTTTGAGATAAAGTCTTGCTTAGCAATAGCTCAGGCTAGTTTTGAACTTGGGATCTTCCTTTCTCAGTGTACTGAGTGCTGAGATTACAGGTGTGTTAAACCGTACCCAGCTTCTATACTGTTCTTTTAGTTAATTTATTGCTGCCCAGAGAGTTTTCATAGATGCCTGCCTCACCTTTTTTGCCTTCATGGAGTTCCCTAAGCAGTGGCAGGAACACAGACCTTTCCTTTTGTTTCTACTGAACATCATGTGGACTTTCATTATAGCAAGTAGCATATCTTATCCAAATTGGTTTTCATGGAGGCCAATAAACTTGTGGATTCTAGGCCACATCCTACCCTCATGAGTTTTGTTTGGCTTGTATAATAGAGTTTATCATGCGAAGAACATATGGCGTAAATTCATGTTTCCTCTTGGCAGCAGTCAGCTGAGCTGAGTAGTAGTTGTCCTTTAGTCTTCATTTGTATTCTCCTACTTATCCTAGTCTTGTTCTTGCTAAACTCAGTTGCTTCACAAGTTTTGGCATTTGACGTTCTTGATGTTAGTGTACATGTCTATATTAAACTTGATATTTGGACATCATTGACTACTATCATCTGCACAAAGGCAGACAAGTGATTTACATTTTGTATACTGGATCACAGAATCATTTACTATAGAGAATAAATGTTGGAAGAATGATTGATGTGGAATGCTGCATTTGATTGGATTATTGATCCTAATATTTTGTTCATCTCTATTTTTCCACTTTCTATGAGACTCTTTCCTTCCTTCCTTCCTTCCTTCTTTCTTTCTTTCTGCCTCTCTTTCCTCCTCTCAAGCCTTCACACTTGACTATTGGTTAGACTTACTTGAACCAACCGGATGTTAGAAGATACCATGTGCACTGGCTGGTTTTGTGTGTCAACTTGACACAAGCTGGAGTTATCACAGCGAAAGGAGCTTCAGTTGAGAAGATGCTTCCATGAGATCCAGCTGTAAGGCATTTTCTCAATTAGTGATCAGTGGGGGAGGGCCCCTTGTGAGTGGTACCATCTGTGGGCTGGTAGTCTTGGGTTCTATAAGAAAGCAGGCTGAGCAAGCCAGGAGAAGCAAGCAAGCCAGTAAGCAGCATTCTACCACGGCCTCTGCATCAGCTCCTGCTTCTTGACCTGCTTGAGTTCCAGTCCTGACATCCTTTTGTGATGAACTACAGCATGGAAGTATAAGCTCAATAAACCCTTTCCTCCCCAACTTGCATCTTGGTCATGATGTTTGTGCAGGAATAGAAACCCTGACTAAGACAAATTGGTACCAGCGTAGTGTGGTATTCCTGTGACAACTTGACCATGTTTGGGGAGGACTGTAGAAGGACTTTGGAACTTTGGGCTAGAAGATCCATTAGGTGTTAAGAGCTCTGTGGGATGTTGTGTATGAGTTTGGAAGATAATGTTGAGAACAGTGCAGAAGATGGAGGCCTGGCTTGTGAAACTTCAGGGGGGAGATTAAAGACTCTTATCAGGGCCATTGCTAGTTTGATTGTAAAGATTCTGTGGTTTTGGTTAGCTTGGGCTGAAGAAATCAGCTATGATTAACAAGATACCAGAACTACTAAAGCAAAATCATTGAATTACTGGGACTATTGATGCTGGTTAGCTGGAGCTGAGATATTAGTGGTGATTAAGAAGAGACCAGCCATCACTGAGGTGAAATCTTCTGGTAAGTGTTTTCTGAGAGCACAGAGGCTGTGTTCTAGAGATAGCCAAGGTTGTACCTTGTGCTGTGGCAGGACTTGGTAATGTGTAAGAGTCACCCAGGTGGTACTGATTTTGAAGGCATGAAGGAGTCGTGAAGAGCAGCTGAGGCCTGGGCACTGTGAGAGGCCGCAGAAGGCCATTGGTGAAGATGCAGCCTCAGTTGCAATTCCAGGACTGAAGGGGTCATGCAAAGGATGTGAGGCTTGGCACCATGGTAAAGCCTAATTGCAGCAGAAGACAGCAGTGTTTTGGAGATTCCAGTACCATGAGATGACCACCAAGAACAGCAGCAGCAGTGGAGTACAGGCATCTGGAACCATGTGTGCTACAAAGGGCAGAGCTGGAGAAGTGACTCAAGCCTTTGGATGAATCCAGAAGATTGTGAGTGGATCCCAGACATTGGACAGTTGGAGTTTGATTTTCCTTTTGATTGTGACTGTGCCCTGATATATTTTCCCTCCTGAAGGAAGACGGTATTTTAGTGGAGCCCACAGTTAAGAGACTTTTAATGGTAAAAAGACTTTTAATTCTAAGAGATTGGATATTTTTTAAAGGATTGAAATTTTAATATGTAAGAATTTGCAAAGGCTGTGGGACTCTTAAAGTTATTTAGATCTTGGAGATAAATAAGAAAGTAAGGGTTGAGGCTTAATAGTGATCTATTTTGTGTGTCAAGTTGACAAGGGGTCATTTGTACTGACTAGTTTTGTGTGTCAACTTGACACAAGCTGAAGTTATCACAGAGAAAGGAGCTTCAGTTGAGAAGATGCCTCCATGAGATTCAGTGGTAAGGCATTTTCTCAATTAGTGATCAGTGGGGGAGGGCCCCTTGTGAGTAGTACCATCTATGGGCTGGTAGTCTTGGGTTCTATAAGATAGCAGACTGAGCAAGCCAGGAGAAGCAAGCAAGCCAGTAAGGAACATTCCTCCATGGCCTCTGCATCAGCTCCTGCTTCTTGACCTGCTTGAGTTCCAGTCCTGACATCCTTTTGTGATGAACAGCAGCATGGAAGTGTAAGCCGAATAAACCCTTTCCTCCCCAACTTGCATCTTGGTCATGATGTTTGTGCAGGAATAGAAACCCTGACTAAGACATCATGTAAGTAAACAAAGACCAGTGTTATTGGTGTAACCTTCCAGTGTTTGTACTTTCATATGAGAAGACCTTCCCTATGTTGTTATGCCGCTTAGTATTTATTATCAATTTGACACAATCTGGGAAGGAGCTTAAAAGGAAGAATCATTCCATTAAATTGACCTGTAGGCATGTCTGTGGGGGTTATTGTCCTGACTGCTAATTGATGTAGAAAGGCCCAGCTGATTGTGGAAAGTACCATCTATAGGTAAGAGTTCAAGGCTGTATGAAAATTCTGGGAGCAAACTAGTAAGCTATGGTCTCTCTTTAGTTCTTCCTTCCAGGTTTCTGATTTGAGTTTTTATATTTCTTCAATGACAGACTATATAACATGTTAACCTATAAGCTGAAATAACCCTTTTCCTTCCCAAAGTTGCTTTTGGTAAAGGTGTTTATTGAAACAACAGAGAAACAAATTAGGAGGACAGTGGCCTAATTTCTGGTCTGAGAAGGATGAGAGTAAAAACCTGTGTTCACATCTACCACTTGTAAACAAATATAACTGAGGTGAATGGATGCCCAGGTGATATGCAGACCTGAGTGAGCATCAATGTTTTTATTTGAAGCTACAAGTTACAAAGTAGCTTTATTATATGACAACAGCTAACAATACATCTGTCCTGTTTTGTCTCTAGCTTTCAAAACACAGTCTATTCTCAGGTCATGTCCAAAAACTTCCCCTACATACAATTCTTTCATCATGTTATCCTCCAAATTTTATAGCACTTTGTCTTAGTTAGGGTTTAACTGCTGTGAACAGACACCATGACCAAGGCAACTCTAATAAGGACAACATTTAATTGGGGCTGGCTTACAGGTTCAGAGGTTCAGTCCATTATCATCAAGGTGGGAGCATGGCAGCATCCAGGCAAGTATAGTGCAGGGGGAGCTGAGAGGTCTACATCTCCATCTCAAGGCTGTTAAGAGAATACTCACTTCCAGGCAGCTAAGACTAGTGTGTTGAAGCCCACTCCCACAGTGACACACCTACTCCAGCAAGGCCACACCTTCAAATATTGTCACTCCCTGGGGCTAGGCATATTCAAACCACTACACACTTTATTTTTTTTTTTAAATACTAAGGTATAATTTATATATCAACTATTTTCTTATTTGAAGCATACAATATATGAGATTCTAGAACACTTATCCTCTTCCTACAGAAATCCCCATACCCTAGTACATCCCTTGTCCAAACCTCATCCCACCAGGGACACAAGTACACAATTTTGTATTTGAGCATTTGCATAATCTGAACACTCCATAAGAATGGTAGCATACGATAGATATGTGACTTTTACATCTGGCTTCCTTCATGAGATCTAATCACATTATATTGTGTGTTAATGCTTCAGTTTATATTATCAAGTAGTGTTCTTTTATATGAGTGTGTCCCATTTAAAAATAATTAGTATACATAGCAATAGGGTTCATCATAGCATTTATATACTGTTGTATATGTGATATATTTTTTAATAGCCATTCTTCTATCAATGAACAGTTAGGCTAGCTCCATTTCTTAGCTATTAGGAATAAATACAGCAAGAGATACAAATGTGAATGTATCTCAATGGTGGGATATAAAGCCCCTTGGGAATAAATACAGAATGTTTACACTTTTTCTTGTTAAAAATGATGCTGATTATAATTGTTTGTGTGCATGAAAGAGAGAGAGACTGGGAAAGAGAAGAGAAAAAGAGAGGAAGAAGAGGAAT
The DNA here is from genome assembly GCA_019843965.1 of Rhynchomys soricoides. Taxonomy (NCBI): domain Eukaryota; kingdom Metazoa; phylum Chordata; class Mammalia; order Rodentia; family Muridae; genus Rhynchomys; species Rhynchomys soricoides. Next base: position 2,635,096 of record JADRCH010007469.1, read on the forward strand.
AAATGTATGTGTGCATCAGAGACAGAGAGAGAGAGACAGAGAGAGACAGAGACAGAAAGAGAGAGAGACAGAGAGAGAGACAGAGAGAGACAGAAAGACAGAGAGAGAGACAGAGACAGAGACAGAGAGAGAAAGAGAGAGACAGAGACATAGAAAGAGACAGAGAGAGACAGAGAGACAGAGACAGAGAGAGAGACAAAGAGAGGGAGGGAGGGAGAGAGAGAAAGAGAGGGAAGGAGGGAGGGAGGAGAGGTCTATATAGGGTGTTTTTTCCCTGATGGCCTTCCCATCTTAGAGACAGACTCTTTCACTGAACCTGTAGAAACTGTAGTGCACTGATTAGGCTAGTCTTACAGGTGCACTGCAGTGCCCAGCCCTTTTTTGTGGCTGCTAGATATTTTTATGCTTATACAGTAATCACTTCCCTGCCTAAGCCTTCTCCCAAGCCTCTTTTGAGTGTTTATGTTAACTGCCATATACATGAATGGAATTACTTATTTTAATGTAGTTCCTTGTTTCTCTTTTTAAAACAACTGCAAGACTGTTTCCCACAGTGGCTACACCATGATTCATTCTTACCAATAGTGAGAAAACTTTAATGACTTCACATTCTCACCAAGAACTGCTATTATATATGTTTTTTAAAAGGCTTTTTACTTAATCTTATTTTTATTTTAGTACATTTTTTTTTTTAGATCGTGTCTTGCCGTCTTGCTAAGTCTAGTTTCAATTTTTCAGCTTCAAGCCTCCCGACTGCTACTTCTTGAGGAGTAAGGCCTGAGGACAGGGATTTAGATTTTCCCATTTCATTTTTAAAATGTTAGCTATCCATCTTATTGAATGTGAAGTGGTGTGTTATAGATCTTGTTTGAATTTTCTTAATTACTAATAACACTGAGCATATTTTTATGCGCTTATTGGCCACTTGTATATGTCCTTTAGAGAAATGTCTGTTGGTGCTCTTTCTACAATCTAATTATCAGGCTGTATTTTTAAAACTACATAGCAGTATTTTTTGTTAGCACCCTTTTAACAATTAAGATATACTGCTGGAGTGTGTGATATTTTCCCCATGAAATAATTCCTCATGTGAATTATTTATTTTCTCAGTTATCCAGAGAACCCTTCGCATGCATGGACTGTGTGTGTGGGGAAGACATTGTCAATTCCCAGAACTACCATTCATGATATATGGTATATGATATACAATATATGATATATGCAAAATGCCGTGCCAAGCATGTTCTCTATCTCTTCACATTTTATTCATACAACTCTATGAAGTTATTATGATTTTTTGCTATGTAGACCAGGAGATTGAGACAGAGGAGATTGAGTAATCTACTGAAAGTTACCTAGTAAGAGGCAGAGAGAGGCCTCAAAGTCAGGTAAATGTGACTTATTTTTTCTTCCTTTTTAAAAATGTGTTTATTCACTTTACATCCTTATCACTGCCACTCTTGCCTGCCCCCCTACATTCCTTCCTCTATCCCTCCTCCCCTTTTCCTCCGAGGGTGGAGCCCCACCCTTGGTATCCCTCTACCCTGGCACATTAAGTCTCTGCAGGGGTAGGCACATCCTCTCCCACCTAGGACAGACAAGGCAGCCCAGTTAGGGGAACAAATTTTACAGACAAGCAACAGCTTTAGGGATAGCCCCGGCTCCAGCAGTTTGGGACACACCTGAAGACCTACCTATGACAGGGGCAGGGGCTAGGTCCAGTCTGTGTATGCTCTTTGGTTGGTGGTTCACTCTCTGAGGGCCCCCAAAGGTCTTGGTTAGACTCTGTCTTCCTGTGGAGTCCCTATCCTCTTCAGAGCCCATAATCCTTCCTCCTATTCTTCCATAAGAGTCTCCAAGCTCCATCCACTGTTTGGCTGTGGGTCTCTGAATCCACCTGAGTCAGCTACTGGGTAGAGTCTCTCAGAGGACAGTTATGTTAGGTTCCTATTTGCAAGCATAGTAGTGTCAGGGATTGGTGCTTGGCCATGAGATGGGTCTCTAGTTGGGCCAGTTATTGCTTGGCCATTTCCTCAGTCTCTGCTCCATCCCCAGTGCCTGAATTTCTTGTAGATAGGATATTTGGGTTGAAAGTATTGTGGATTTGTTGATGTCCCTATCACTCCATTGGAGCTCCTGCCTGGCTACAGGAAGTGGCCTTTTCAGGTTCCATATCTCCAATGCTATGGGTCTCAGCTAAGGTCACTCCCATTAATTCTTGGGAGCCTTCCCTATCCCAGGTATCTGGCACATCTTCGAGATGCCCCCCTGTCCCCACCAGTTGCAGATTTCCATTCATTTCTCATGGCCATCTGGCCATCTCTGTCTCTGCTGAACACCTATTCGCCTCCCCATGCCCTCTCTCACCCAGTTCCCTCATTCCATCTGCCTCCTATGACTATTTTATTCCATCTTCTAAGTGAGATTCAAATATTCACTCTTGGGTCTTCCTTCTTGTATTTTTTTTTTTTTGATGGGAGGGTCTGTTGAGTGTAGCATGTGTATCCAATATTTTATGGATAATAGCCACTTATAAGTGAGTACATACCATGAATGTCCTTTTGGGTCTGGGTTATCTTATTCAGGATAATATTCTCAAGTTTCATCCATTTGCCTGCAAAATTAATGATGTCCTTGTTTTTAATGCCTTCCTTATGTATTCTTCAGTTGTGAGACATCTAGGTTGTTTCCAGTTTTTGACTATTACTAATGAACCTACTGTGAACCTAGGTGAGCAAATGTCCTTGTGGGATGACGGAGTATCTTTTGGGTATATGCCTAGGAGTGGTAGAGTTGGCTCTTGAGATAGAACTATTTCCAATCTTTTGGGAAACTGCCAAATTTATTTCCAGAGTTGTTAAACAAGTTTGCATTCCCACCAGCAGTGGAGGAGTGTTTCCCTTGCTCCACAACCTTGCCAGCCGGTGTTGTCCATTGATTTTTTGATATTGGCAATTCTGATAGGTGTAAGGTGGAATCTCAGAGTCATTTTGATTTGCATTTCCCTGATGACTAAGGACATTGAACATTTCTTTAGGTACTTCTCTGGCATTCGAGATTCCTCTGTTGAGAATTCTCTGTTTAGCTCTGCACCCCACTTTTAATTGGGTTATCTGTATTGGTGGTGTTTAATTTTATGAGTTCTTTATAAATATTGGATATTAGCCCTCTGTCTGATGTAGGGTTAGTGAAGATATTTTCCCAATCTGTAGACTGCCATTTTGTCCTCTTGACAGTGTCCTTTGTTTTACACAAGTTTTTAAGTCTCATGGGGTCCCATTTATCAATTGTTGTTCTTAGAGCCTGAGCCATTGGTATTCCATTCAGGAAGATGTCTCCTGCACCAATGAGTTCAAGGCTAGTCCCAGTTGCTGTTCTATTAGATTTAGTGTATCAGTTTTACCTTGAGGTCTTTGATTCACCTGGACTTGAGTTCAGTGCAAGGTGATAGATATGGCTATATTTGCATTCTTGTACATGTACATGTACAGTTAGTCCAGCACCATTTGTTGAAAATGCTTTCTTTTTTTCATTGTATTATTTTTCGAAAATCAAGTGTCCATAGGTATGTGGGTTCATTTCAGGGCCTTCGATTCCATTCCTTTGATCAAGGTGTATGTTCCTATATCAATACCATACAGTTTTTATTATTATTGTTCTATAGTACAGCATGAGGTCAGGGATGGTGATACCTCCAGAAGTTCTTTTATTGTTCAGGATTGTTTTAGCTATCCAGCATTTTTGTTTTTTAATATGAAGTTGAGAATTGTTCTGTCAAGGTCTGTAAAGCATTGTGTTGGAATTTTGATGGGAATTGCATTGAGTCTGTAAATCACTTTTGGTGAGATGGCCATTTTCACTGTTAATCCTACCAATTCATGAGCATGGGAGATCTTTCCATCTTCTGATTTTGTCCTCAATTTCATTCTTCAGTGACTTGTCATATATGTCTTTCACTTTAACCAATTAAACTCTTTAACTTTAACCAATTAAAGTTATACCAAAATATTTTATATTATTTGTGGCTATTTTGTAGGTTGTTGTTTCCCTAATTTCTTTCTCCGTCTGTTTATCATTTGTATAAAGGAAGGAAACTGATTTGTTTGAGTTAATTTTATATGCAGCCACATTGCTAAAGTTGTTTATCAGCTGTAGAAGTTCTCTGGTAGAATTTTGGGGGTTACATGTATACTACCATATCATCCACAAATAAATATACTTTCAATTCCTCCTTTCCAATTTTTATCCACTTGATCTCCTTTAGTTGTCTTATTGCTCTAGCTAGACTTCAAGTACTATATTGAATAGATATGGAGAGAGTGGACAGCATTGTCTTGTACCTGATTTTCATAAAATTGCTTCAAGTTTCTCTTCATTTAATTTGATGTTGGCTGTTGGATTGCTGTATATTGCTTTTATTATGTTTAGGTGTGTGCCTTGCATCCCTATTCTCTCTGACTTTTAACATGACAGGTGTTAGATTTTGACAAATGCTTTTCCAGCATCTAATGAGATGATCATGTGATATTTTTTTCAGTTTGTTTATATGATGAATTACATTGACGGATTTTCATATATTGAGCCATCCCTGCATCCCTGAGATAAAGCCTACCTGTTCAAGATGGATAATGTGTTCCTGAATTTGGTTGGAGAGTATTTTGTTGAGTATTTTTGCATCAATGTTTATAAGAGAAATTGTTCTATTATATTTCTTTATTGTGCCTTTGTGTTAAGTATCAGGTTTACTGTGGCTCCCTAAAATGAGTTTGGTAGTGTTCCTTCTGTTTATATTTTGTGGAATACTTTGAGGAGTATTGGTATTAGCTCTTTGAAGGTCTGGTAGAATTCTGCACTAGAACCATGTGCTTCTGAGTTTTTGTTTTTTTTTTTTTTTTTATGAAAGACTTTTAATGATTACTCCTATTTCTGTAGGGGTTATGGAACTATTTACATGGTTTACCTGATCTTGATTTAACTTTGGTAAGTGGTATCTGTCTAGCAAAAATGTTATCCATTTCATTAAGGATTTTCCAATTTTGTGGAGTACAGGCTTTTGAAGTTAGACTTAATGATTCTTTGAATTTCCTCAGTGTCTGTTGTTATCTCTCCCCTTTCACTCCTGATTTTTTATTTGGATACTGTCTCTATCTTTTTGTTAGTTTGTCTAAGGATTTTCTATCTTGTTGATTTTCTAAAAGAACCAGCTCTTAGTTTAGTTGACTGTATTATTTTCTTTGTTTCTAACTGATTGATTTCAGCCCTTATTTTGATTATTCCCTGCCTTCTACCCCTCTTTGGTGTGTTTGCTTCTTTTTCTCTAGAGTCTTCAATTATTCTTTAAAATTGATGGTAGGAGAAATTTTCAATTTCTTTATGAAGGCATTTAGTGCTCAGCACTTTTCTCTTAGCACTGTCCTATAAGATTGGGTATGTTGTGCCTTCCATTTTATTGAATTCTAGAAAACCTTTAATTTCTTTATTTTTTCTGTTACCTAGCAATTATTGAGTAGAGTGTTGTTCAGTCTCCATGAATGTGTAGGATTTCTGGTGTTTTTGTTGTAGTTGTCCAGCTTTAAAACATAGTGGTCTGAAATAAATAAAGCATTATTTCAACTTTCTTGTATTTGTTGAGGCTTTCTTTTTGACTATGTGGTCAATTTTGGAGAAGGATCCATGAGGTGTTGAGAAGGTATATTCTTTTTTGTTTGGGTGAAATATTGTGTAGACATCTGTTAGATCCATTTGATTCATAACATCGACTAGTTTCATTATTTCTCTGTTTAGTTTTTGTCTGGATGATCTGTCAATTGGTGAGAGTGGGGTGCTGAAGTCTCCCACTATTTATGTGTGGGGTTGGATATGTGATTTAGGCTTTAGCAATATTTCTTTTAAAAATGTGGGTGGCCTTGTGTTTAGGGCATAGATGTTCAGAATTGAGATATCATCTTGGTAGATTTTGCCTTTAAGAAGTATGAAGTGTCCTTCCTTGTCTCTTTTAATTAATATTTGAAAGTCTATTTTATTAGATACTAGAATTGCTACTCCAGTTTGCTTCTTGGGTCTGTTTGATGAAAAACATTTTTCCAGCCCTTTAGTCTGAGTCTATCTTTATTGACGAGGTGTGTTTCCTGTATGCAGCAGAATGAGTAATCCTGTTTTTGCATACATTATGTTTGCCTGTGTCTTTTTATTGGGGAATTGAGTCCATTGATGTTTAGAGATATTAATTATCAGTGATTTTTAATTCTTGCTACTTTGATGGTGGTGTTAGTGTGTGTGTGTGTGTGTGTGTGTGTGTGTGCGCGCGCGCGCACGCTTCTCTTGTTTTTGCTGGCATGAAATTACTTATTTCCTGTGTTTTCTTGGATGTATTTATCCTCCTTTGGTGGGAGTATTCCTTCTGGTATTTTATATAGAGATGAATTTGTGGATAGATGTTTCTTGAATATGAGTTTGTCTTGAAATATCTTGTTTTCTCCCTCTATGGTGATTGGGAGTTTTGCTGGATATAGTAGTCAAGGTTGGTATCTGGGATTTTTTTTAGAGGTTGCAAGATATCCGTCCAGGCCCTTCTAACTTTTAGAGTCTATTGAGAAGTCAGATGTAATTCTGATAGATCTGTTTTTGCATGTTACCTGGCTCTTTTCCCTTGCTGCTTTTAACATTATTTCTTTGTTCTGTAGACTTTGTGTTTTAATTATTATTTTTTTCCAACAGAAAGGAGAAATAAGTGCTGCCAGAAATAGACTGAAGGGTACTGACTAACTGAAGTGAAAATTTAAGGTTTCTTTGGAATGTCGGGTGGATGGTGTTTTGCTGGGGCAAAGACCTGAAGAAAAGTTTATCTGAATCAGATACAAGCAGAGGATGTTCTGCTAAAGCAAGCAAGTGAAAGGACACGTGATGGTGATGATCTATTCTTTGCTAAGGACAGTCATGTATTGGTCTGCCTTACATTGCTTAGTTGAGCTGCATTTTTCCAGACTCTGTAGAAAGAAGTGCACTAAAACCTTCTCTTGGTGTGCTTGCAGCTTCTGTGGACTTGGGCTGATTGGCAGAGTAATGCCAGCTGAGACATGTGCAGAGGCAAGATCTGTGGAGGACATCTGATGTTTGAAGGGATATAAATAGAACTTGAGGGAACCTGACAGAGGCTGAGCTAGGCTTGTATCTAGTGTTAGACATGCAATGCTTGTTGATCTTGAGTCTTCTTTGATGATCTTTCATTCCCCGAGAGAAGCACAGCCAAGAACTTCTCCTGGTGTTCCTCCTGGTCTCTCCTGCTTGATGCATGCCTAGGCTGAGGCCCGGTTGTCTCTCCTAGGTAATGCCACCACTGCTGATTCCTCTTTGTTATCCCTACAATCTGATTTGGACTGCTGATGTACCCTAGAAGTGTTTGTTAGTGGATCGAGTTGCTGTGCTTTCCTGTGAAGTGAGCTGCCTATTTCGAGACAACACAGACAGGGGTTGCTCAGAACCTTTTGGTGTGCTTACAGACAGGAGACTTGCATGGCTGCCTTCTGAGAAGCCCAACAAGCAGCTTAAAATGTCACATGCAGATACTTGCACTCAACCAATGGACAGAAGCTGAGGACCACTATGGTTGAATTAGGGAAAAGCTGGAAAAAGTTGAGGAAGATGGCAACGCCATAGGAAGACCAGCAGTCTCAACTAACCTGTACCCTCAAGATCTCTTAGACACTGAGCCACCAACCAGACAGCATACAACTCCTGATATGAGGTCCCCAACACATATACACCAGAGGACTATCTGTTTGGCACCAGTGATAGAAGATTTGTGTTTTAATTATGTGTCTAATTTGTGCTCTAGAATCTTCTTGTGTGTTTATAGGCATCTTTTTCGTTAGGTCGGGAAAGTTTTCTTCTTTGATTTTTTTGTAAGTATTTTCTGGTCTTTGGAGCTGGGGCTGCTCACCTACTTCTTCTTTTTTTTTTACATTACAATTTCTAACAGTTATAGCAGTTTATAGCAGTTATGAAGTAGAAACAAAAATAAATTTGTGATTAGGGATCACTACAACATGAGGAAGGGTATTAAAGGGTGGCAGCATTAGGAAGATTGAGAACAGCTAGTATAGATGGACACCTGGGAGATGTGGTGTGGGTGGACACCTGGGAGGTATGCTGTGGATGTACACCTGGCAGGTGTGGTGGGGACACTTAGGAGGTGTGGTGTGGATGACACCTGGAATGAGCTCCCACAGTTTCCATGTTTCTTTTCAGATATAGCACTTGCAAGCCTTTCATCTACAAGTTTATGGGGACATGGTCCCAGCAAGAGATCCAGATATTCCAATACCATGCACAGTTCAGATGGCCATCAGGAAGATGTTTTCACCACTTTTATATCTTTATATATATTCCAGACTGGAAGTCTTAGTGAGACTGGGCAACAGATGTATAGTATGCCATTTACAACAAATTGTATTGGATGATGAATTCACTTAGCTAACTGCTCATTACAACCAGAAATAAACAGTTGCTGGAGACATGAGAGTGGGGTGTTGGTTCCCTTTGCATTTTGTTGTTGGAAATAGATATTACAATGCAGCTAAACACTTTGCACGTTTTTGTTTATATTGGACTTTTCTTTTTCCCCCTTTTATTGGATGTTTTCTTAATTTACATTTCAAATGTTATCCCCTTTCCAGGTCTCAACTCCAGAAACCCCCTACCCATCACCCCTCCTCCTGCCTCTATGAGGGTGCTCCCCTATCCACCCACCAAGTACAGCCTTCTAGTTCTGGCATTACCCTACACTGGGGCATCAAACCCACTCATGCCCAAGGACCACTCCTACCACTGATGTCCAACAAGGCCATCCTCTGCCACATAGGCGCCAGACACCAGGGTCCATCCATGTGTATTCTTTGGTTAGTGGTACAGTCTGCAGGAGCTCTGGGGGGGGGTTCTGGCTGGTTGACACTGTTGCTCCCCCCAATTGGACTGCAAATCCCCTCAGCACCTTCAGTTCCTTCTCCAACTCCTCCATTGGGGACCTCACACTCAGTCCAATGGTTGGCTGTGAGCATCCACTGTTGTATCTGTCAGGCTCTGGCAGAGTCTCTCAGGAGGTAGCTATATCAGGCTCCTGTCAGCAAGCACTTCTTGACATCCAAAATAGTGTCTGGGTTTGGTGTCTGTATATGGGATGGATCCCCAGGTGGAACAGTCTCTGGATGGCCTTTCCTTCAGTCTCTGCTCCACACTTTGTCTCCATATTTCCTCATGTATTTTGCTCCCCCTTCTAAGAAGGACAGAAGCATCCACACTTTTTTCTTCCTTCTTGAGCTTCATATGGTCTGTAAATTGTATCTTGGGTATTCTGAGCTTTTGGGCTAATATCCACTTATCAGTGAGTGCATACCATGTTCATTCTTTTGTGATTGGGTTACCTCATTCAGGATGATATTTTGTAGTTCCATCCATTTACCTAAGAATTTCATGAAGTCATTGTTTTAATAGCTGAGTAGTATTCCTTTGTGTAAATGTACCACATTTTCTGTATCCATTCCTTCATTGTAGGATATCTAGGTTGTTTCCAGGTTCTGGCTATTATAAATATGGCTGCTATGAACATAGTGGAGCATCTTCTGGGTATATGCACAGGAGTGGCTGGTCTTCAATAACAACAAAACAACAGAAAGCCCACATACACATGGAATCTGAACAACACCCTACTCAATGATAACTTGGTCAAAGAAGAAATATGTAACTCAAAGACTTTCTAGAATTTAATGAAAATGAAGGCACAAAATACCCAAACTTATAGGACACAATGAAAGCAGTGCTAAGAGGAAAACTTATAGCTCTGAGTGCTTTCAAAAAGAAACTGGAGAGAGCATATACAAACAGCTTAGCAGCACACCTGAAGGCTCTAGAAGAAAAAGAAGCAAGAGAAGTAGACAGCAGGAAATAAATTCAGGGCTGAAATCAGCCAAGTAGAAACAAAAAGAACTATACAAAGAATCAACAAAACCAGGAGCTGGTTCTTTGAGAAAATCAACAAGATAGATAAACCCTTAGCCAGACTAACCAGAGGGCACAGAGACAGTATCCAAATTAACAAAATCAGAAATGAGGGGAAAACCAGCAACAGGAGGACCCCAGATGCAGGGATGGAGGAACAGCTGGGAGGTAAGAGCCTGCTGGCTTCCACCTGTGGCGGGAGACCTCTGCCTGGGCCAACAGGCCTCCATAGCCAAACAGCACCAGGAGAAAGCAAGCCCCCCACTTGTATAGAAAAGCCAGAGGAAGGAGGACTACAGACACAGGGACTGAGGAAAAGCTGGGAGGTAAGAGCCTGCTGGCTTCCACCTGTGGCGGGAGACCTCTGCCTGGGCCAACAGGCCTCCATAGCCAAACAGCACCAGGAGAAAGCAAGCCTCCCACTTGTATAGAAAAGCCAGAGGAAGGAGGACTACAGACACAGGGACTGAGGAAAAGCTGGGAGGTAAGAGCCTGCTGATTTCCATCTGTAGCAGGAGTCCTCTGCCTGGGCCACCAGGACTCCTTAACCAAATAGCACTGAGAGAAAGCTAGCCTCCCAGGAGTGGGGACAAGCCTGACTGATCAGAGGGTCCCACCTGGAATTCCCAGGTCACAGGGACTGAGGAACAGGGATCTGGTTTCTTTCGGTGGCTGGAGAGCAGAACCTGTGACACAGGGCTCCATACTCAAATAGTGCCAGGAGAGAGCTGGTATCCCAGGAGTGCTGACACAACTTCAAGCACAGGCAAGACCACCACTTCTTTTCAAATTCACTGAACCAAGAGGGACCCTAACAGAGCCATCAGGATGCAGGAAACAAGGGTCAGCTGGGGATTACATCTTTCCTGTTTCTGTCTGCACCCCAGAGCTGACCCTGTACCACAGCTCTACAAACCCAAATTACTCTCAGAAAGAACTGGTCTCCAAGAAGTATTGACACCTGGGCTTGCAGGAAAGACAAACCACAGGCAGAGAGAGAGAGAGACCAGCTAACACCAGAGATAACCAGATGGTGAAAGGCAAGGGCAAAAACACAAGGAACAGAAACCAAGACTACTTGGCTTCATCAGAACCCAGCTCTCCCACCACAACCAGCCCTGGATACCCCAACACACCAGAAAAGGAAGACTCAGACTTAAAATCATATATCAAGAGGATGATAGAAGATTTTAAGAAGGAAATAAATAACTCCTTTAAAGAAATACAAGAGAACGCAGGTAAACAACTGGAAACCCTTAAAGAGGACACACAAAAATCCCTTAAAGAATTACAGGAAAACACAATCAAACAAATTAACAGAACCATTCAGGAGTTAAAAGCAGAAATAGAAACAGAAATGAAAAGGGAAATATAGCAACAAATACTGAGGAAATTAAAAAAATCATCAGATCCTACTACAAAAGCCTATACTCAACAAAATTGGAAAATCTGGATGAAATGGACAATTTTCTAGACAGATACCAAGGTACCAAAGTTAAATCAGGATCAGATAAACCATTTAAAGAGTCTGATAACCCCTAAAGAAATCACAGCAGTTATTAAACGTCTACCAACCAAAAATAGCCCAGGACAAGCTGGGTTTAGTGCAGAGTTATATCAGACCTTTAAAGAAGATCCAATACTAATACTATTCAAACTATTCCACAAAATAGAAACAGAAGGAACACTACCCAACTCATTCTATGAAGCCACAGTTACGCTGATGCCAAAACTACACAAAGATCCAACAAAGAAAGACCAATTTCCCTTATGAATATTGATGCAAAAACACTCAATAAAATTCTTGCAAATCAAATCCAAGAACACATCAAAATTATCATTTAGCACGATCAAGTAAGCTTCATTCCAAGAATGCAGGGATGGTTCTCTATATGGAAATCCATCATTGTAATACACTACATAAACAAAGTCAAAGGAAAAAAAACCACAAATGATCATTTCATTAGTTGCTGAAAAAGCATTTGATAAAATTCAACATCCCTTTATATTAAAAGTCTTGGAAAGATAAGGAATTCAAGGCCCATACCTAAACATAGTAAAAACAATATAGAGCAAAACAGTTGCCAACATCAAACTAAATGCAGAGAAGATTGAAGCAATCCCATTAATCTCAAGGACTAGACAAGACTGCCTATTCTCCCTATTACTCAATATAGTACTTGAAGTTCTAGCTAGAGCAATTAGATGACAAAAGGAGGCCAAAGGGATACAAATTGGAAAGGAAGAAGTAAAAATATCACTATCTGCAGATGATATGATAGTATATAAGTGACTCCAAAGTTCCATCAGAGAACTCCTAAGCAACTTTAGCAAAGTGGCTGGATATAAATGTAACTCAAAAAAAAAAAAATGAGTAGTCTTCCTCTACTCAAAGGATAAACAGTCTGAGAAAGAATTAGGGAAACAACACCGTTCATAATAGTCACAAACAATATAAAGTATCATGGTGTGACACTATCAAACAAGTGAAAGATCTGTACAACAAGAACTTCAAGTCTCTGTAGAAAGAAATCGAAGAAGACCTCAGAAGATGGAAAGACCTCCTATGCTCATGGATCGGCAGGATTAATATAGTTAAAATGGCCATCCTACCTAAAGCAATCTACAGATTCAATGAAATAACCATCAAAATTCCAGCTCAATTATTCAAAGACTTAGAGCAATTCTCAAATTCATATGGAATAACAATAAACTCAGGATAGCAAAAACTATTCTCAACAATAAAAGAACTTCTGGGGGAATCAGCATCCCTGACCTCAAGCTATACTACAGAACAGTAGTGATAAAAACTGCATGGTATTGGTACAGTGACAGGCAAGTAGATCAATGGAATAGAATTGAAGACCCGGAAATGAACCCACACACCTACAGTCACTTGATCTTTGACAAAGGAGCTAAAACCATTCAATGGAAAAAAGACAGCATTTTCAACAAATGGTACTGGTTTAACTCGGGGACTACATGTAGAAAATTGCAAATTGATCCATTCCTATCTCCCTGTACAAAGCTCAAGTCCAAGTGGATCAAGGACCTCCACATAAAACCAGATACACTGAATCTAATAGAAGAGAAAGTGGGGAAAATTCTCTAACACATGGGCATAGGTGAAAAGTTCTTCAACAGAACACCAATGGCTTATGCTCTAAGATCAAAAAATGGACAAATGGGACTTCATAAAATTGCAAAGCTTCTGTAAGGCAAAGGACACTGTCAATAGGACAAAATGGCAACCAACAGATTGGGAAAAGATCTTTACCAGTCCTACATCTGATAGAGGGCTAATATCCAATATATACAAAGAACTCAAGAAGTTAGACTCCAGAGAACCAAATGACTCTATCAAAAAATGGGGATCAGAGCTAAAGTGAGAATTCTCAACTGAAGAAACTTGAAGGACTGAGAAACACCTAAAGAAATGTTCAACATCCTTAGTCATCAGGGAAATGCAAATCAAAACAACCCTGAGATTCCACCTCACACCAGCCAGAACGGCTAAGATAAAATACTCAGGTGACAGCAGATGCTGTCTAGGATGTGGAGAAAGAGGAACACTTCTCCATTGCTGGTGGGATTGCAAGCTGGTACAACCACTCTGGAAATCAGTTTTGTGGACCCTCACAAAATTGTAAATAATACTACCTGAGGACCCAGCTATACCACTCCTGGGCATATACCCAGAAGATGCTCCAACATGTAATAAGGACACATGTTCCACTATGTTCATAGCTGCCATATTTATAATAGCCAGAAGTTGGAAACAACCCAGATGTCCCTCAACAGAGGAATGGATCTAGAAAAGGTGGTACATTTACACAATGGAATACTACTCAGCTATTAAAAACAATGACTTCATGAAATTCACAGGCAAATGGATGGAACTTAAAAATATCATCCTGAGTGAGGTTACTCAGTTACAAAAGAATGAACTCACTGATAAGTGGATATTAGCCCAAAAGTTAGGAACACCCATGATTAAATTTACAGCAACTGTTGGACTGAGCATGAGGTCCCAGATGGAGGAGTTGAAGAAGGGACTGAAGGAACTGAGGGAGTTTGAAGCCCCATGGGAAGGAAGCAACAGTGTCAACTGGTCAGGACCCCCTGTTCTCCCTCATGGTGTTGCCCACATATGTGGCTAAGGAAGGCCTTGTTGGCCAGCAGTGGGAGGAGAGCCCCTTGGTTCTGAGAGTGTTAGATGCACCAGTATCGGGGAATGCCAGGCAGGGAAGACACGAGTGAGTGGGTGTGTGGGGGAATGCCCTCATAGAGGCAGGGGGAGGGGAGATGGGTAAGGGGTTTCCAAAGAGGAGACCTGGCAAGGGGAAAACATTTGAAATGTAAATAAAGTATTAAATAAAAAAAGAAAGTTCATATAGAATAACAAAACAAAACAAAGAAACCAGGATTTTGAAAACCACTTTCAATAATAAAATAATTTCAGGGGGAAATCACCATCCCCGACCTCAAGCTGTACTACAGATCAATAGTGATAAAAACTGCATGGTATTGGTACAGTAACAGGCCGGTAGATCTATGGAATATAACTCAAGACCCAGAAATGAACCCACATACCTATGGTCACTTGATGTTTAAGACAGCATTTTCAACAAATGTTGCTGGTTCAACTGGCAGGCAACATGTAGCAGAATCAAATTGATCCATTCCTACCTCCCTGTACAGCTCACGTCCAAGTGGATCAAGGACATACATATGAAACCAGAAACACTGAATCTAATAGAAGAGAAAGTGGGGAAAATCCTTGAACACATGGGCATAGGGGAAAATTTCCTGAACAGAATGCTCGTAGCTTATGCTCTAAGATCAACAATAGACAAATGAGACCTCATAAAATTGCAAAGCTTCTGTAAGGCAAATAGGACAAAACAGCAATCCACAGATTGGTAACCAATCTTACATCCAATAGAGGGCTAATATTCAATATATACAAAAAACTCAAGAAGTTAGACTCCAGAGAACCAAATATCCCTATTAAAAATGGGGAACAGAGCTAAACAGAGAATTCTCAACTGAGGAAACTTGAATGGCCAAGAAGCACCTAAAGAAATGTTCAACATCCTTAGTCATCAGGGAAATGCAAATCAAAACCACCCTGAGATTTCACCTCACACTACTCAGAATGGCTAAGATCAAAAACTCAGGTGACAGCAGATGTTGGCGAGGATGTGGAGAAAGAGGAACACTCCTCCATTGTTGGTGGGATTGCAAGCTGGTACAACCACTCTGGAAATCAGTCTGGTGGTTCCTCAGAAAAATGGACATAATACTACCTGAGGACCCAGCTATACCACTCCTGGGCATATACTCTTCTGTTCTTATTATTCTTAGGTTAGGTCTTTTCATGGTATCTCAGATTTCCTGGTTGATTTGTGTCAGTAACTTTTTAGATTTAACACTTTCTTCAACTGATGTAGCTGGGTTTTTTTTTTTCCTTTTTCTATTTTACTGGCTATGCTTGAGATTCTGTCTCTTCCACCCCTTTTATTTTGTTGGTGTTGTTTGCATCTCTTGGTCCTATTCTCTTCCCTAAGTTTTCCAACTCCAGGATTCCCCTAGTTTGGGCCTCTCTCTCTCTCTCTCTCCTCTAGCTTCTATTTCCATTTCCCGGTCTTGAACAGTTTTGTTTCCTTCAAGTGTTTAATTTTATTTTTCTGTACTTCTTTAAGGGATTCATTCTTTTCCTCTTTAAAGGCCTCTATCATCTTTATAAGATTGGATCTAAGGTAATTTTCTTGTTTTTCCGTTGTGTTACGATATCCAGGGCTTGCTCTAGTAGGGTAGCTATACTCCAAAGGTGCGATTTTGCCCTGGCTTTTGTCAATTGTGTTCTTTCAAGGACCCTTAGCCATCTTGGTGGTTTTAGTCCCTGGATGTTCCTGTTGTAGTAGCTACTGGGTGGTGCCTATCCTTGATGGTACTGGTGTGGCAGGCCTCTGATGGGCATCCTTGGGCTGTATGATTCAGCATCGGCAGGTCTGATGCAGGTGGGTTGAGAGGTGGTGGGACAATGGAAGTCTGCCATAGATAGCAGACTGTTTAGGGAAGCTTGGGACATTCCAGAGGACTCAGATTAGTAGGTAGGGAAGATGGGTGCATAAAGGGCATCTAACCTGTATGGTTGCAGATCAGCAGGTGTGATAGGCAACTATGACTCTTAAACCCACTCCTTTAACTACCAGAGCCAGTGCTTCATTATCCCTTCACTGAGTAGTGTGAAATATGAATCAACCTTATGTGTGTAGTAGTCTCATCATAAGCATGTTTCATTCATTAGCTTGTAAAATGCAGAAAAGCTTTACCTTTATCTGATAAAGTAAGTCCCATCAGTGTACTTAGAAAACACTCAGTGTTCTATAAACATGAGATTTTTTTTTTTGCAATATTTGCTGAAGGATTGTGCAAATGAGTAAGCCTTCATGGTGGTAGTGTTTATGTCTTTGTGTGGATTTTCTTGTAATGCGGTCTCTAAGTGGCATACTGGAAAGGTTCCAGTCTTTCTTAAGGAGCATATTTTTTTCCTGGGACACTAAAATATGGAGCTGAGGAATTATTCAAAAGATAACTTCATGCAGACACTTATGCCAACCTGGTGAAAAGAGCATAAGACTATTCTAAAACAAGCCTCAATGGTGTTTTCTCTCTTGTAAAGCATCCTTCAACAGTATGCCTCTCTGCTTCTTTGCCTTTCTGCACAAGCAGCTTGGCCTACCTGCCATCTAACCTGCCACTCAGTTGCTATAGGGTTCTTTGGAATAAGATTTATCTGGGCCAAGTGTGTAGCTGACATCTAAAGGAAACATTCCCTGAGGACAGGCAATCATCCCAACAGAAAAGGAGGAGCTGCCAAGCCTGGAGGCAGTATGCAAGTCATGCTTGCAGAGCTTTCTGAATTCTGAGTAAGAAATCTGACCAAGCATACAAAGAAAGGCAGTTGAATCTTCTGACGACTTCTCCTCCTCCCTTAATGCCATCTGTAGCAGAGACAGAACAGACCCCCCCTCCTGTTTTGTTAAAACTAAGACCATTGTGTCACTAAAGTATCTTCATGGTTGGTGAGAGAATTCTGTGTGTTTGCTACCTAAGGCAAGCACAAGGAAAGAATGTGAGCAAGGTACAGACTCCTCAGCAAGCCCGTTGATATTTAGGAAAGTGCTCGGAGACAGAAAAGGGCTGAAAGGGAATCTGCTAGGGGTAGATAAGAGCTGTAGGCCACCAGCACCACATGCACTACAGGTGACCTGCTTTCGATATAAGCCTTGAGCTTTATGCCATAGTTCTTGTTTAACAAGGCTATAAAGCAGGGGGTGGAGTGGACACAAAGTGGTTTTCAGTGACAGGGTATTTTGGACACATTTCTGCCCATTCCCTTTTTCTTCATAAATCCAATATAACCGATTTAGTAGATTGAGACTTTGGCGTGTTGTTTGGCTTATATACACACAGTACCTAGGCACTTTCTCATTATGCTTGAGCTAAGACAAATTACTCTGAACATTATGCTTCACATGCAGCAATTTGTGCTAACAAAGGAAGGGGACATAGGAAAGAGAAAATGTCACAGGACAGGAAAAATGAAGCAGGTGTCAACCTCATTAAAACAGTACACATTTTGATGATTGATTTTTAATGTATCAAAATATTTTCAAAAATATTTTTCTCTTTTATTGGATATTTTATTATTTACATTTCAAATGTTATCTCCTTTCCCAATTTTCCCTCCAGAATCCCTCTGCCCCCTCCCCCTCCCCCTCCTTCTATGAGGGTGCTCCCCTTCCCACCCACCCACTCTCACCTCACCACCCTGGCATTCCCCTACACTGGGGAATCAAGCCTTCACAGGACCAAGGCCTCCTCCTCCCATTGATGCCAGATAAGGCCCTCCTCTGCTACATATGTGGCTGGAGCCATGGGTCCCTCCATGTGTACTCTTTGGTTGGTGGTTGAGTCCCTGGGAGCTCTGGGGGATCTGGTTGGCTGATATTGTTGTTCTTCCTATGGGGTTGAATTTTCTTATGTATAAGAACATAGTCAGTTGATTCAGATAATCTTAAGTTGATTTATCAGTTTTAATATTAGCTGTTTGGCCTTTGGCAAGGTATTTGTTTCCTTTTGCATAAAGCAGAAGTTGAGCCCTAAATACTATATCTTAACTGCTAATTGTATTGCTTCATTGTATAACATGTTATAGGGTATTGAATTTTGTAATTAAGAGTAAATAATAGGTGAAGAACACTTGATACTTAGCTCACAGTAACTTTTTTTGCAAGATTTATTTATTTTTCTTTCATATGGATGAATATTTGCCTGAATGCATGTATGTGCACCATGTGCATGTCTGGTGCCTATGGAGGTCAGAATGTGGAGCCAGGCCCTGTGGAACTGGAGTTACAGACAGTTGTGAGCCCCTATGTGGGTGCTGAGAACTGAACCCGGGTTCCCTGTAAGAGCAGCATGTGCTCTTGACCACTAAACCTTATGTTAAGCCCCTATAGAAAGTAATATTGTTTATTTTTTTCCGTGGTTAGTACTATCTGGAGAGTACACTGATGGTACTAGGTAAGTGTAGAAGAAGGCATTGTGAGGGAAGGAAGAAACTTGGGGAGAAATGGGTAAACTTCATGAACATTGACATAGCTGTTATCAGCTTTATGACACTGGGCTTGTCACATAATCTCTTACAAGACTCAATTTGTTTATCAGCAAAATGGGGCTAATAACATCAATTTCATAATAACTCAGTCAATGTGTGTATATATATATATATATATATATATATATATATCAATCACAGTAAATATATAAATAAATAACACACTAAATATAGAAAACATTAAGCACAGTGCCTAATACAAAATAAATGTTTAATAGATAGACATTAGATGCTGGTATATTTTTTTTCTCTTTGAAATTTGGTACCCTACATCAGCAACACAACAGATAAATGACCTCTAAGCTACAGGTTGGCAGAGCAGGTGCATACACTGTTCTTTCTGTCAGGGCTTTGAGGAAGGAAAGAGAGGCCAAGAACAAGATTCATCTACCCCTTGTTCATCAGTACTTACATTCAACATGTTGTGTAAGACATCATAATAGGTTATAGCTCCTAGACCTACAACATGTTAGTTAGGATAACACTTGGCAGGCAGGGATTTATTTACATCCACTGCCTCTTCAAGAATTCTAACTGCTTAAAAAGCCTTCGGGCTCACATGGGGCAAACAGGATCAGGCTTTTTTATCTACCTTTTTTATCTACCACTGCAACTAGTTTGCTAAGAATTCTGAATATCTTGGGGGATATAATAAAATCCAGGACTCCCATCTCACAGAATGGACATAAGTCCAGATGCTCCACTCTTTCTATACTTTACTATTTGGGGAAGTTCGAAGTCTTCCTGAAGTCTATGTAGTACAGCCCCACCCTAGGGATCTATAAACAGTAAAATAACAATCTGTCAATTACTGAAAGAAGACTGGATTTTCAGGGATTTTTTTTTTCTCAATAGAGTTCTTTGCACTTGGCCTCCGGTCATATGATCAGTAAATATATAGACTTAAATATTTTCTTAATCACGTCTTCCTTTCTTTTTCAGAAAGACACATATGAGAGTTCATCAAAATCCCTGATTTCAAGAGTCCAAACAAGATGTCTAAACCACACAAACTGTGCTGAATGGATACATGTAATAATTATCCAACTTGGTTTTGTCTGGTACAAAACAGTCTAAAGGAAACTTGATGAAATTGTGTTCTGGGGAAATGGTTTAAGATGTAATATTTGAACACTAGCTGTATGAGGAACAAATTGGGTATCTTCCTTTACATCCCATTCTCTCAATAAAAAAAGAGACAACACCTCTGGTATTTCTTTTCTATAAATAGATTTGTGAAGAACATTTTTTTTTCTCCTTGATCAAATCAGAATTTGATTGAGTTCTACTTGTGGCTACTGATATATGCATTTGCCATACTGATATTGATGTAATCAAAGAACTCTTCAGAGTATCAATGTCCCAGCCAGATCCGGTGGTGTCCACCTTTAATTCCAGCACTCAGGAGGCAGAGGCAGGTGGATCTCTGTGAATTCAAGGCCAGTCTGGTCTATATCATGAGTTGCAGGACAGCCAGGACTACATAGTGAGACCTGGTCTTTTGAAAAAAAAAAATTTCCCTTATTAGCAAACTCATCATTCATTGAGTAGGATGTGAGACAGAGCGGTGCCAAAAGAAACAGATCCAGATGTTGAAAACTACATTTATTCTCTGGGGTTTAGTCCCCTGTTGTTCAGAATTTGGAAAAAAACCTTACGTTGAATATCCCACCTCATGTCAATGTCAGTGGTTAGTAGAAGATAGACATAACTGAAAGAATTCCCAGTGTTTTGGTTTGTTCATTTTACTGACTTCTGCATGTTTCTTGGTGTGATCAGCAGTAAATCTCTTAAAAGGAGAAGGGTTTAAGTGCAGGTGATTGCCTGTAACCTTCAGGGCAAGGAACGCTATAAAGACTGCAACCCTATCTACAGTCACAGATACTGGTTACTTGTCTTGTTGCAGTGACAAAAACAATCCTGATAGAATCACCTTACGGAAGGTGAGGTTTATTTTGGTGCACAGTTATAGGCAATACATCATGATTGGAAGTTATGGTGAAGGCTGGTCACATCACATTCACCATCAGAAAACAAAGGGAGAGGAGTGATGGTAATTTTTGTCTGTTTATTCTCTTTCATGCAGCATGGACATAAGAATTATTCATGAAACCATGTAGAAAAGAAGGAAGTCAATAAGATTCTGCCAGAATTTTCTTCTCAGATGCTGAATAATCCCAACTGTAATCAGAAATGGAGTTAACTTGGCATATCAGACAGCTTAAAAATTCCCTGCAAATATAGCATCACATAAATGGTACATCTATATTATCCACTTCTCTCCAAGGCTCAGGGAACAGCAAGAAGAGGGGGCAGAAAGATTGTAAGAGGAAACAGTCTGGGGGGGGGATCAGGAGAAATAGCATCCCTTGCACTCAATAGGATGAACACACTCACTAACTCACAGCAACAATGGTTGTCTGCACAGGGACAGGTCAGTCAACTTCACAGCCCAGAATGGGGAGCTTTTCACGAACCTCTACCCACAGCTGTGGCACTACTGACAATTGGTTGACAAGAGGAGAGAGAGTGTTTCCTTTAGGGAGTTTGTTCCCTGCTAGGTCAACTAGTGGATAGCCTCACACTCATGAGTATACCTGTAGCACAAATGGAACCCAATGGGTTACATAAAAAAAGAAGATATGAAGTTGGGGGTGAGGTGAGGTGTAGATGGATTGAGGAACAGTTGGGGTAGGGATGTCGGGGTGAATACGAACAATTCTGTGCCTGAATGAAATCCTCAAAAATAAATAAATAAATAAATAAATAAATAAATAAATAAATAAAAAAAACATTATTTTAAAAATTATGTGACTGGCTTGCAGTTTCAGTCTGCAGCCAGGGAGCTAATCCTGTACCACAGGACTCCATACCCAAATAGTGCTGGGAGAGAGCTAGCCTCACAGGAGTGTGGACAAGCCTGAGAACAAAGGTAAAACCAGCATTTCTGCTCAAAGAAACCCCTCTAGGAACCCTCAGGACAAAGGCACCGAGGAGCAGCCTGAGACAGGAGCCTTCTGGTTTCCAGCTCCAGCCTGTGCCACAGGGCTCCATACCCAAATAGTGCAGGGAGAGAGCTAGCCTCCCAGAAGTGTGGACAAGCCTGTGAGTGGGACTAAGATGAGCACCTCTGCTCAGAGGGACCCGCCCAGGACACAGGGACCGATGAGTGGGCTTCCAGTTTCCTTCTGTGGCCAGGGAGCGTATCGTGTACCACAGGGCTCCATACCCAAATAATGCCAGGAGAGAACTGGTCTCTCAGGAGTGCCAACAGACCGTCAAGCACAGGCAAGATCACCACTTCTGTTCAAATTCCTGGCTCAAGAATGACCCTTGCAGAGTCATCAGGACACAGGAACCAAGGAATATCTTGGGACAGGATCCTTCTGGTTTCTGTCTGCACCCCAGAACTGACCCTGTACTCAGCTCTCCAACCCAATTTCCTCTCAGAAAGAGCTGGTTTACAAGGAATACTGACACAGAGGCTTGAAGGAGGGACAAGCCACAGTCAGAGAAAGCAAGAACAGCTAACACAAGAGATAACCAGATGGCAAAAGGCAAGGGCAAGAACATAAGGAACAGAAACCAAAGCAACTTGGCATCATAAGATGCCAGTTCTCCCACCACAGTGAGCCCTGAATGCCCCAACACACCAGAAAAGCAAAACTCAGATTTAAAATCACAACTCATGATGAAGATAGAAGACTTTGAAGAAATAAATAACTCCCTTAAGAAAGTACAAGAGATCCTTAGTCATCAGGGAAATGCAAATCAAAACAATCCTGAGATTCCACCTCACACTAGTCAGAATGGCTAAGATCAAAAGCTCAGGTGACAGTAGGTGTTAACAAGGGTGTGGAGAAAGAGGAACATTCCTGGTGGGATTGCAAGCTGGTACAACCACTCTGGAAATCAGCTTGGCAGACCCTCAGAAAAATGAATATAATACTACCTGAGGACCCAGCTATTCCACTCCTGGGCATATACCCAGAAGATGCTCCAACATGTAATAAGGACACATGCTCCACTATGTTCATAGCAGTCATATTTATAATAGCCAGAAACTGGAAACAACCCAGATGTCCCTCAACAGAGGAATGGATACAGAAGATGTGGTACATTTACACAATGGAATACTACTCAGCTATTAAAAACAATGACTTCATGAAATTCGCAGACAAATGGATGGATCTTGAAAATATCATCCTGAGTGAGGTAACAAAGTCACAAAAGAATAAACATGGCATGTACTCACTGATAAGTGGTTATTAGCCCAAAAGTTCGAAATACCCAAGAGTCACTTCGCAGCAACCGTAGGGCTGAGCGTGAGGTCCCAGATGGAGGACTTAAAGAAGGAACTGAAGGATCTGAGGGAGTTGGCAGCCCCATGGAGGGAGCAACAGTGTCCACTGGCCTGACCTCCCGATGCTCCCGGAGACTGGATCACCAACCAAAGAATACACATGGAGTGACCCATGGTGCTGGCCACATATGCGGCAGAGGAGGGTCTTGTTAGCCATCAAGGGGAGGAGAGGCCCTTGGGCCTGAGGGTGTTAGATCCCCCAGTAGAGGAGAATGCCAAGGAGGGGAGAGGAGAGTGGATGGGTGGGTGGGTGGGTGGGAGAATACCCCCATAGTGGTAGGGGGATGGGGGAGGAAATGGGGAGGTTCCAAAGGGGAGATCAAGAAAGGGGGAAACATTTGAAATGTAAATAAAGTATCAAAAATAAAAAAAGGAAGACTTACAAAAGTAATGTCAGTAGTACAGATCTCTCCCCCACCCCCTCTCTGTATCCTTTGGACACAGAATCTTGTTAAAGAAAATGTAGGGATGGATCATGCAGGACAGATACAAGGCTACCAAAAGAACACATTTAATTGCAATAGTAAAGGGTCAAGGGTGAAGGTGTTCATCACAACCACCTAGTTCAAGCCTCTCTTTAGGTGATGAAAACAATTGAGTCTAAGAGAAGGAAACGGCCTGTCTAGGATCAGTTATGCAATCACTACTCTCAATCCCCATCCCCAGCTTGTTGCTTTTTCCCCCCAGTACACTTGAGCATGTACTAATGGAAAACAAATTAAAGCAGAAGATTGCAAAAGGCTTAGAAAACCTGAAATTGCTCATAAAGGATTGTTATTTTCTCAACTGGCTTTTGGCAGTGTCAGAAGTATAAGTGAAGTAATCCACAAAGCAAAGCAGAGTGGTGACAGTAAAATCCCATCACCATTCTCATTTGAAAGGATTGTGTTTCTAGCTTTTTCTCTTTACATGACAGGGCCCCAAACACATAGAAACCAGTTTGAATGCCCATTGAAAGTTTGTTAGCACAATTACTGTGAATCACGGATGATTCGTGCTCTCCCATGCATGCTCCCTGTGTCCTGCAAAAGTTAAAATTCCTTGCCATCAAAGGGTCATTCAATCTTTTGAAAACACACACACACACACACACACACACACACACACACACACAATCAGATTCAATCACTGATGACATTGGGGTGTAACTTTTATGAACTAAAAGTTAGATAAGACTCTGACTGGGGGCAGGCAGGGTGTCAAGGCTGTGGAAGCAAATGTCATCTCTGTTGAGCTCTCTAGGAAGGACCTATGAGCAATCTTGGAGCAATCTACCTTCGAGATCTCCACTCAGGGCCTTTTGCTGAAGATGTGGTTAGCACAGGGGGACGGCAGTGCATGCCCTTGTACCCACTTCTCCTCCTGTGTGAATTTAAACAATGATATTTGTGAGACTGTTTTCTTCGTTAAGTTTCTCTTTTACTCATGAAAGCTACAGTGTAGCAGGCACTACTGTTCCTTGAAAAAGAGTCATCTTTGTCTTGGCTGTGTCAATCAAGACTAAATGAGACTTTAGGTACTTACCTTCTCCTGGTATCTGGCAGAGAATTCTTCAGGCAGCCATCTCTCTCTTCCCAGTTTACCTGGAGTTAGAGAATATAGGCTTCCAATCCTCTGCCAACCTGAACAGAGCATTCAGAAGATGAATGTGCAATTACCACAGAGGCTTTTCACAGAAGCCCTCTGTCCATCCTCAAGAAGAAACATGCCAACACCAGCAGCTGAAATGAAAAACTGCCCCCAAAGTGACCTTTTTATTTCAAATCAACAATGACAGTAATTAAGGAGAGAGAGAGAGAGAGAGAGAGAGAGAGAGAGATGCTAAACAAGCCAGCAGAGCATTTCTATTCTGAACATTGCAGAGAATAAAGAAATATATGATCTAGTCTTTATACACACACAATGAATAGTCTATCATGGGAAGACAAATTGTACACATTCGATAACAGTGAACAACACAGAAAAATACAGAAGCCAACTGGAGCCCATGATTCACAGTAAAAGGAGAGTGATGAGTCCTGGCTATAGACATTGGAGAGGAAGTGACAGGTTCAGAAACAAGAAAACTACATGGATGAAATGCAAAGAAGAATATGGGCTATCTAGGGGAAAGAAGGACACATGATCATTGAGAACAAAGCAAAACACAAGATGTGGGGCCTTGGGCGACAAACTATAGAATGTAGATGTGAAGGGAACGGAGAAGAGAGATGATAAAGGTCCAAGCTTAAGATCAAATTAGGAAAAGCAGCATTGCAACAAAAACAGGCCAGCAGGTTGGATTTCTGAAGAGAAACTGGCCTCACTGGGTATGCACATCAAACTAAAGATGTAGGAACTAATAGGGAGAAAGTGTAGGCAATTTTGATGTAAACTAATAGTATTACTAATTGCTGTGCAGTTCTTGTGATGTTATGTCATTATTGTTAGACCAACAGCAGTGATTCTGACTCTACCTATGTGTATACGTCTCTCTCTCTGTCTTTGTGTGTGACTCTGTCTCTGTTTGTCTCGCTTTCTCTGTGGGTGTACGTGTATGTATGATTGTGATGTAATTGCAGAGTCTTCCACACTTACCTTGATTCCCCTACACCTTCTTCTGTTATTTTGAATCAAAGTATTACAAGAAAAGTAGGAAGGTATTCATAAGACATAATATATTTAAATACTAGCTGTACATACATTAACGATGTTTTAAAATTGTATTTATTTATTTATTGGAGGAGAGCATGCCACAGCACACATGTGGAGGTCAGTGGACAGCTTTCAGAGTTGGTTCTCTACTTCTACCATGTGGGTCCCAAGAATCAAGGGAAGGTCATGAGGCTTGGCAGCAAGCACTTTAATCAGCTGAGCCATTTTGCAGGCCCAGGTTAATAACATTGTATTATTTATTACTTCACATAGTACCTAGTCCAAAAATACAGAAAATTCCAATAAAGTTCTGCAACAATTAACCATCCAATTGTTAAGATATAAAGTTCAATCTTTACTTCATTATCTATAACTAACTCAAATGATAGTCAATCCAAATATCTTCTACAGGAATTTATTCAGAATATATCAAGAATTCAAAAAATAAAATGACCAACTAAATTTTTAAATGTACTACAGTTTGTTTGTAACACAGAGTATACACGAGGTCAGAACAAAGTAAACAAATATTTCACACACGCTGAAGAGTTTCAACAAATACATTACACACACACACACACACACACACACACACGCAAGCACACACTCATGTCTTCTGCTTGATTCATTTTATTTGCAAGGCTTTCCATTGAGTTTTGTAGTTGCCCCAGTATGTTTTCAATCGCATCTTCACTTAACCTTGAGTCCTCTCCAATGTTTCTATATTATTATTGAATTCCATGTTCAAATCCTAGATGAATTTAAAAGAAGGCAAGGCGTGCATGAGAGGGCTTGGAGAGAAGAAGGGAGAGGGAGAAATAATATAATTGTATTATAATCCTAAAATTTAAAATCACTGGAAAATACAAACAAAAACTGAGCATACATGAGGTAATATTATTGTTGGGCTCGGGGTGGAAGCCGAGAAAGCTCACTTCAGAGACAGAAGCATAAAAATGGAAGCTTTATTCCAGGGAGGCAGCCAGTTTGGGGTCTCTACCGTGTCCCCAAAGGGAGATTGTACAACATTATTACTGGATGGGAGTACAAAGCAAGGGCAATGCCGGTGGGCTGTTGCATTGACCAATCATACTTTGATACAAGGGATTAAACAAAGAAGTTACTATTGATGACTAGTCCCTACTGGCTCACCTGGTTCCAGGGTCCTTGAGTCAGCTTTTGCAGCCAGGACTCTGACCTGGAATCGAGACAGATAGTTAAGTCAAGACAGGCAGCACATTCATGACTTGTATGCCTTAGTTTAGATAAGAGGATAACAGCATTTTCCTTATTTGCATCCCTTACAGGTTAACAGACAAACAGGAGACCTCTGAAGACCCAAGATAGAGGAGCAAAGGAGTGGATAAACAGCACTTAGACAATTAAGTCTAGATTGGCAGCACATTCACGACTTGTGTGCCTTAGTTTAGATAAGAGGTTAACAGCATCTTCCCTCTTTACATCCTTTACTGGTTAACAGACAAACATGAGACATCTGAAGAAGCAGGATAGGCGTTGGGTTCCGGGCCCTGGGAACCTACACTCAGTTTTGACCCCATCAGCAAGGTGGAACTCGTTCCTCAGATGGCTGAACTCAGGAAACTGCTTCCTAACACTCTGTGGGGGTTGGAAAAATGAATGAGTAAAGGCATTGGTAAATACAGAAGTGAAGTAAATATTACTACAGTCAGTAATCATGTGAGAGGACACCAGGCATCATGACCTTAGTCAGCAGCATCAGCAAAATGACAAATAAAGCACTACTGTGAGTTTACAATGTGCCATGATACCAACATTTAAGTAAGCGTTGGTGACCATGTACATCAGCTAGAACTCCCACAGGTTG
Source organism: Rhynchomys soricoides (assembly GCA_019843965.1). Lineage (NCBI taxonomy): Eukaryota > Metazoa > Chordata > Mammalia > Rodentia > Muridae > Rhynchomys > Rhynchomys soricoides. The sequence goes on from JADRCH010007469.1 coordinate 2,662,621, forward strand.
CTAGTAAACATGGTAGAAGCTCTTCTCAGGTGAGGGTGGCACTCACTAACATTAAGCACGTACTCAAGCTCAGAAATTTCCATTCCCTGCTATTTAGCCCAGATGGAAAATAAGTAACAAGGAATCTGCAGCCATTTTAAACTCCACCACATTCCTTCCTCTAACTGCACACTGCTAAGAACACAAACAGCAAGCAACAACACGACCACAATCAACCAGTAACTGTCAATAGTAACTTTAAAATATGAGTGGCCTCAATCACACCCAAACAAAAAACACAGGTTTGCTGAGTGCCTTAAGAAATAAAATCCACCTCAAAGCTGCAGGCTTGTGCACATGCAGTCACAGTCTTTGTGAGTCCGTGTGTACTATCCCAGTTGTCCTCTATTACCTCTGACTCTCATCTTCTTTCTGCGTCCTCTTTCACATAGATCCCTGAGCCTTAAGGAACAGGTTTGTGAAAGAAATGCAATTTAGGACAGAGTGTTTCAAAGTCTCTCACTCCCTGCACCCTGTCCAGTTGTGGGTCCCTTTTAATTACCATCTACTAAAAATAAAAAGAGGCTTCTCTGATGTGAGTTGAAAGAATCACTGATCTATGGGTATAGCAATATGTCACTTGGAGTCTTTTTATTGCTATGTTTGTTTAGCAGATTAATAGTTGTAGATTTTTCCCTAGAGCCCATGATCTAGTCAGTCTCAGGTCCTGGACTCGTTAACAGTATCAGATACGGGTTCCAGTTCAAGCCAAACAAAATACTAGAATGAGAATGGGAAGAGGGCACAAAATCCCACCCTTAACCTAGAAACTATCTGCAATCAATAACTGCTAGAAGAGAGAAAATCGATTTTCTCCAATGGAGTGACACTGGATATATCAACCACATCCCAGAGCAAGTCTCGTGTTCAGGAGTAATTTTACCTACTTTTTTCTACCATTTTATCTACTTAAAGATGATTTGGGGGTAAAAGTCATCATTTCAGAGGGTGGAGCCAATGACTGTGGAAAATCAGTCCAAGAGAACAGCACTGACTCCTACTGAAAGAATTAGTGACATATATCCAAATGGATTTCAGAATCGCTATGTATCTTCTGTTCTTCTCTGGGAATGAAAGTATCGGTATGCTAATTACATTTCTTTTATAAATTATTTATTTATTTTTATTTTATGTGTACAAGTGGTTTTCCAACATGTATGTGTGTGCACCATCTTTGTGCCTGGTGCCCAAGGAGGAAAGAGAGATTGTTGGGTCCCCAGGAACTGGAGTTATGGGCAACTGTTAAAAATCTGGGAACCAAACCTGGGTCCTCTGGAAAAGGAGTAAGTACTTTTAATCATGGAGTCATCTCTCCAGTCTCAAGATTTTCTTAGTTTTAATTTTTAATTAAAACTTTTTCATATGATGTATCTGGATCATAAACTTTTTCCTCCTCTAACTCCTTCCTGACCCTCCACTCATCCACCCAACTTATGTTATTTCTTTTTCAAGAAACAAATGAACAAAATTAACAGCCTCCCCCTCAAAACACCAAAACACACACACACACACACACACACACACACACACACACAGAGTCCATAGCCTGTAACTATAGCAGATGTTTCTGATGTCTGAACTATGATCTACTCCTACATCCCACTCAACAAGCTCTGTGCAATGAATTTCTTTGTGTAGAAAAAAAGATGGGTACTCTTTTGGCAACAACTCCTACTCTAGGTCTTCAGAATTGCCTTGGAGGGGCAGGGTGCTGATGTCTCATGTTTTCAAGCCCCAGGTTGCAAGAATTCTACTTCCAGCAGGAAAGCCTGAGAACACTGCAACTTTTTTCCGCTTCCAACTTCCACCAGTATGGCAAGGATCCTGCCTGAATCACAAGAGGTTCAGAAACCTAGCATCTAATGGTTCCACCAGCTTATTCAGAGCATAAACATTCTATTAAAAACCAAGCCATTTGAGAAGATGAGAGCCTACCAACATCCATGACACCTACTGAAAAAGTAGAAGTGTCCATACAGAAGAAACAAGCCACCTTGTCTATGCTTAGCTCCAGTGCAGTGGTAAAGAAGTTCAGCCCAAGGGAAGGGCATAAGATATGAGAGCCCCTCAGCTCTGCCTGAGATGGTGGATCTATGCTCCTAAGGGTATTGTCAAAAACGGGTAAGATTTTTGGTAGCAAGCAATGAAGAGAGACTGGTAGCCTCTTGAAACTCTTTGTAATAAACGAAATGTCAGACCAATAAAAAAAAAAAAGGCCTGCTGAGAGAATCAGGAAAAGACACATAAGAAAGCCCTTCTGAGATAAAATCCTCCACATAGCCACAGATATTTCTGATAAGGTAAGGATACTGTACTTTGCTTCCTGAAGCATAGTTTATGTCAATTCTTTGAATCTCTGACTAATAGCTGCTCTGAAGTCTGTGTCTTTCTGCCACATATTACATCTAAAGAGACATAGCAGATTGTTGCACCATTTCAATTATCAGTGTTGATAATTTGGCACCTTCCTTAAGAGAGTAGCCCATGACAACATCACATAACAATATCCTTTGTCCTTTGTAAATAATATGAAAAGTTTCCTAGATTGATGAGTGGGAGACTGCTTAAATCAAGTCTTATGTAGCTCTTGCCTACTCTGCCTAGTCTTTGAGCAATCTGACTTTTCTAGGTCCCATGAAGGATTCCCAGTTTACCTGATCTACACCTGGACACACCCAACCTTTCAAGGAAATAGACTGAGGGTTTTAGTTTTAACCAGGGACTCCAGTTCTCTTTAATCATCTCATATAAGCTAATGTATTTGTAAATTATGCTTACGTAAACTCCTACAAAACTCAGTCTCTTGGATACTTGAAAGACTTGCTTCATGCCAGGCAATCCTTAGACTTAGTTCCCAGTCTCCTTTGGAGCCCTGATATTTGATGATTTATTTTCTTGGTTGTACTCAACAAACACATTTAAAAAGTAATTGTTTAATACAGAAATTAGTGTTTTCAGTCACATTTTTTCTTATAAAAGACATCGTTTAATTGGGGCTGGCTTACAGATTCAGAGGTTCAGTCCATTATCATCAAAGTGGGAGCATGGCAGCACCTAGGTAGGCATGGTGCAGGCAGAGCTGAGAGTTCTACATCTTCATCTGAAGGCTGCTAGTGGAAGACTCACTTCCAGGCAGCTAGGTTGAGGGTATTTAAGCCCATTGCCACAGTGACACACCTACTCCAACAAGGCCACACCTCTTAGTAGTGCCACTCCATGGCCCAAGCATATAAAAACTATCACATTCCACTCCTTGGCCCCCGTAGGCTTGTTCAAACATATGAGTCTATGGGAGCCATACCTAAACATAGCATAATGCAAAAATACATTTAGTTCAACTTCCAGAATCCCCATAGTCTATAGCAGTCTGAAAAGTGTTAAAAGTCCAAAGTTCAAGATCTCTTCTGAGATTCATGCGATCACTTAATTGTAATCCCCAAAGCAAGACAGGAAACCAGCTGGGCAAACTCCAAACTCTGCTTCTCCATGGTTGATGTCAAAGCAGTCTTCAGATCTCCAATTCCTTTTTCGTCTTTGTTGAATGCAAGAAACTTCTTTCAACTGGTCTTGATCCACTCCTTGATAGCAGCTTTTCTCAGCAGATAGCCCACGACTCTGGTATCTTGAACATCTTGGGGTCTCTAAGGCAACATTACAGCTTCTTGTTTCAATGTCTGGAATTGATACATGATCTTCTGGGCTCCTTCAAAGGGCTGGAGTCACTTCTCGAACTCTGCCCTCTGTAGCACTCTAAGCTCAAGTTGATCCACTGCATTGGTGCTGCTATTATTGGTGATCATCCCATGGTACTGGCATTTCCAATACACTGGGGTCTTCTGCTGTAAGTAGGCTTCACCAATAGCCTCTCAAAGGCTCTCTTCATGGTGAAAAGCCTCACCTCTTTTGCATGACCCCTTCAGTCCTGGGCCATCAACTGCAACTGAGACTGCACCTTCACCAATGGCCTTCCATGGCCTCTCACAGTGTCAAGCCTCAGATGCCCATGACTACTTTAGGCCTTCAAAGACAGTACCACCAGGGTAACTCTTACACATTACTAAGTACATCTGCAGAATGAGGTACAAACTTGGCTATCTCTGGAACACAGCTTCTTTGTGGTCTCAGAAAACACTTCCCAGAAGATTTAACCTCAGTGATGCTGGTATCTTCTTCATCATCTTTTTTTTTAATTATTCTTTTTTGATATTTAATTTATTTACATTTCAAGTGTTTTCCCCTTCCAGGTCTCCCCTTTGGAAACCCCCTATCCTATCTTTCCTCCCTCTGCTTCTATGAGGGTGCTCCCCAATCCACCCACCCACTCCCATCTTCCCCTGATTCCCCCAGAAATTCTTTTATGGTTGAGAATAATTTTTGCTATCCTGGGTTTTTTGTTATTCCAAATGAATTTGAGAATTGCTCTTTCTAAGTCTATGAAGAATTGAGTTGGAATTTTAATGGGGATTGCATTGAATCTGTAGATTGCTTTCAGCAAGATGGCCATTTTTACTATATTAATCCTGCCAATCCATGAGCATGGGAGATCTTTCCATCTTCTGAGGTCTTCTTCGAATTCTTTCTTCAGAGACTTTAAGTTCTTGTCATACAGATCTTTCACTTGTTTGGTTAGAGTCACATCAAGATATTTTATATTGTTTGTGACAATTGTGAAGGGTGTCATTTTCCTAATTTCATTCTCAGCCTGTTTATCCTTTGAGTATAGGAAGGCTACTGACTTGTTTGAGTTAATTTTATATCTGGCCACTTTGCTGAAGTTGTTTATCAGCTGTAGGAGTTCTCTGGTAGAGTTTTCTGGGTCAATTAATATACGATTATATCATCTGCAAATAGTGATATTTTTATTTTTTCCTTTCCAATTTCTATCCCTTTGGACCTCCTTTTGTTGTCTAATTGCTCTAGCTAGAAGTTTAAGTACTATATTGAATAGCTAGGGAGAGAGAGGGCAGCCTTGTCTAGTCCCTGATTTTAGTGGGGTTGCTTCAAGTTTCTCTCCATTTAGTTTAGTGTTGGCTACTTGTTTGCTTTATATTGCTTTTATTATGTTTAGGTATGGGAATTGAATTCCTGATCTTTCCAAGACTTTTATCATGAAGGGATGTTGAATTTTGTCAAAAGCTTTTTCAGCATCTAATGAAATGATCATGTAGTTATTTTCTTTGAGTTTGTTTATGTAGTGGATTACGTTGATAGATTTACAAGTATTGAACCATCCCTGCATCCCTGAGATGAAGCCTACTGATTGTGATGAATGATCATTTTGATGTGTTCTTGGATTTGGTTTGTGAGAATTTGATTGAGTATTTTTGCATTGATATTCATAAGGGAAATTTCTCTGAAGTTTCCTTTGTTTCTTGGGTCTTTGTGAGGTTTTGGTATCAGTGTAACTGTGGCCTCATAGAATGAATTGAGTAGTGTTCCTTCTGTTTCTATTTTGTGGGATAGTTTGAAGAGTATTGGCATTAGGTCTTCTTTGAAGGTCTGATAGATTTCTGCACTGAATCCATCTGGTCCTGGGCTTTTTTTGGTTGGGAGACTTTTAACGATAGCTTCTATTTCTTTAGGGGTTACTGTTTAGATGGTCTATCTGATTCTGACTTAACTTTGGTATTTGGTTATCTGTCTAGAAAATTGTCCATTTCATTCAGATTTTCCAATTTTGTTGAGTATAGGCTTTTGTACTAGGATATGATGCTTTTTTAAATTTCCTCAGATTCTGTTGTTATATCTCCATTTTTATTTCTGATTTTGTTACTTTGGATACTGTCTCTGTGCCCTCTGGTTAGTCTGGCTAAGGGTTGATCTATTTTGTTGATTTTCTCAAAAAAACTAGCTCCTGGTTTTGTTGATTCTTTGTATACTTCTTTTTGTTTCTACTTGGTTGATTTCAGCCTTGAGTTTGATTATTTCCTGTCATCTACTTGGGTTTATTAGCTTCTTTTTGTTCCAGAGATTTCAGGTGTGCTGTTAAGTTGCTAGTATATGCTCTCTCCAGTTTCTTTTTGGCGGCACTCAGAGCTATGAGTTTTACTCTTAACAATGCTTTCATTGTGTCCCAAAGGTTTGGGCATGTTGTACTTTCATTTTCATTAAATTCTAGGAAGTATTTGATGTCTTTCTTTATTTCTGCCTTGACCAAGTTATCATCGATTAGAGCGTTGTTCAGCTTCCATGTGTATGTAGGCTTTATGTTGTTGTTGTTGCCATTGAAGACCAACCTTAATCAGTAGTGATCTGATAGGAGGCATGAGATTATTTCAGTCTTCTTATATCTGTTGAGGTTTGTTTTGTGACCAATTATATGATCAATTTGGGAGAAGGTACCATGAGGTGTTGAGAAGAAGATATATTCTTTTGATGTAGGATGAAACGCTCTATAGATATCTGTTAAATCCATTTGGTCCATAACTTCTGTTAGTTTCACTGTGTCTCTGTTAAGTTTGTGTTTCCAAGATCTGTCCATTGATGAGAGTGGGGTGTTGAAGTCTCACAGTATTATTGTGTGAGGTGCAAGGTGTGCTTTGAGCTTTAGTAAAGTTTCTTTTATGAATGTGGGTGCCCTTTCATTTGGAGCATAGACGTTCAGAATTGAAAGTTCTTCTTGGTAGATTTTTTCTTTGATGAGTATGAAATATTCTTCCTTATGTTTTTTGATGACCTTTGGTTGAAAGTCGATTTTATCCGATATTAGAATGGCTACTCCAGCCTGTTTCTTGGGGCCATTTGCCTGGAAAATTGTTTTCCAGCCCTTTACTCTGAGGTAGTGTTTGTCTTTACCACGGAGGTGCATTTCCTGAATGCAGCAAAATGCTGGGTCCTGTTTATGGATCCAGTCTGTTAGGCTATGTTTTTTTATTGGGGAATTGAGTCCACTGAAGTTAAGAGATATTAAGGAACAGTGATTGTTGCTTCCTGCTGTTTTTGATGTTGTTTATATGTTTGTGTGACTATCTTCTTTTGGGTTTGTTGAAAGATTACTTTCTTGCTTTTTCTAGGGTGTAGTTTCCCTCCTTGTTTTGGCATTTTCCATCTATTACCCTTTGTAGGAATGGGTATGTGGAAACATATATTGTAAATTTTGTTTTGTCGTAGAATACTTTGGTTTCACCGTCTATAGTAATTGAGAGTTTTGCTGGGTATAGCAGCCTGGGCTGACATATGTGTTGTCTTAGGGTCTGTATGAGATCTGTCTAGTATATTCTTTCTTTCATAGTCTCTGGTGAGAAGTCTGGTGTAATTCTGATAGGTCTGCCTTTATATGTTACTTGACCTTTTCCCCTTACTTCTTTAAGGGGAAGTCCTTGTTTTTCTTTCCTTGTTTTGGGCATTTGGTATTTTGACTATTATGTGATGGGAGGACTTTCTTTTCTGGTCCAATCTATATGGAGTTCTGTAGGGTCCTTGAATGTTTATGTTCATATCTTTCTTTAGGTTAGGGAAGTTTTCTTCTATAATTTTGTTGAAGATATTTACAGGCCCTGTAAGTAAGGAATCTTCACTCTCTTCTATACCTATTTTCCTCAGATTTGGTCTTCTCTTTGTGTCCTGGATTTCCTGGATGTTTTGGGTTAGGAGCTTTTTGTATTTTGCATTTTCTTTGACTGTTTTGTCAATGTTTTCTATGGTATCTTCTGCACCTGAAGTTCTCTCTTCTATCTCATGTATTCTGTTGGTGATGTTTGCATCTATGACTCCTGATCTCTTTTGTAGGGTTTCTATCTCCAGGGTTGTCTCCCTTTGTGATTTCTTTATTGTTTCTATTTCCATTTTTAGATCTTAGATGGTTTTGTTTATTTACTTTGCCTGTTTGATTGTGTTTTCCTGTATTTTCTCTTCAAGGGCTTCTAGCTGTTTATCTGTGTTCTCTTATAGTTCTTTAAGGGAGTTATTTCCTTCTTAACGTCTTCTATCATCATCGTGAAAAGTGATTTTAAATCTGAGTCTTACTTTTCTGGTGTGTTGGGGTATCCAGGGCTTTCTGTGGTGGGAGAACTTGGTTCTGATGATGCCAAGTTGCCTTGGTTTCTGTTCCTTATGTTCTTGCCTTTGCCTTTTGACATCTGGTTATCTCTGGTGTTAGCTGATCTTAATCTCTCTGACCGTTGCTCATCTCTTTGCAAGCAGTTGTGTCAGTACTCCTTGGAGACCAGCTCTCTCTGAGAGGAATTTTGTTTTGGAGTCCTGTGGTACAGGGTCAGCTCTGGGTACTGACATAAACCATAAGGATCTTGTCCCCAGCTGCTCCTTGGTTCCTGTGTAGTGATGGCTCTGTGAATGTCCCTCTTGATTGAGGAATTTGAATGGAAGTGGTTGTCTTCCTGTGCTCCACGGTGTGTCAGCACTCCTGGGAGACCAGCTCTCTCTTGGCACTATTTCAGTATGGAGCCCTGTGTTTCATGATCAGCTCCCCACAGCAGAAAGAAACCAGAAGGCCACTCCCCAGTCCCTGTGTCCTGAGGGTTCTGGGCAGGTCTCTCTGATCATAGGTGCCGGCCTTTCCTCTGATCACAGGCTTGTCCACACTCTTGGGAGGCTAGATTTTTCCCTGTGCTATTTGGATATGGAGCCAAGTGGCACAGACTGAGGTCACCAGCCACAGGAGTAAATTGGAATGCTCTTGTCCTAGGCTGCTCCTCGGTCCCTGTGTCTTGAAGGTTCCAGGTAGATCCTGCTGAGCAGTGGAGCTTGTCTTACCTCCACTCACAAGCTGGTCCACACTCCTAGGAGGCCAGCTTTCTCCTGGTGCCATTTGGCTACGGAGCCCTGTGGCACAGGCTCAAGTCGCTCGTCACAGATGGACACCAGAAGGCTCCTCTCCCAGGCTTCTCCTTGGTCCCTGTGTCCTGAGGATTCCAGTCTTTCTTCTTTCGAGGGTGGGATTTGAAAATTAGAATTTTCTATAGGCTGTGTCCCATGATGCTAGAACATGGGACACTCTCAGAGTTAATATCCTAACCTGCAGCTCTCTAGAGGAGCAGACACTGACGAGCTCTTTGTGGCTTATCTCTGGTCTCCTTTTTCACACATATTTGTATCACGAATGTGACTTAGATGTTAGGAAAGTGGAAATGTAATGAGCAAAGGCAAATAAAGCCCTTACCTTTTATGTTTGATCTTTGTTCTGCTTTGTATTCATGGTTGGTTTTTTTAAGGTAAAGCACCTGTGTTTTGCTGCTTAAACATGCACACTTGTGCGTGCACACACATATGCATGTGTGTGTGTGTGTGTACACGCGCACACGCACGCGCGTGCAGGAATGTGAACCATACACACAAACACGCACTCTTCTAATAGCATTCCTACCTCTAAAGCTGTCACATTTTATTTTTTGTTTACCTATCTTTGAGTTCCACCAGGTTCACCAGCTGAAAAACAAGTTCATTAAGATTTTCCCTAAGTATTTCTGAGTGAACTCATTTTCCCAGGCCAGTATTGGACATGGAATCTTGTGAAAGAGACTATAGAGATAGATCAATCAGGGCACATACAAACTAAGGCCTTTACTCCCAGAATTTTGGAATGAGGGAGGGAACTGGCTAAAAATGGGGTGGCTCTAAAGGACAGGCTGCATGAGTCCAAATACTAGTTAATACAGTGACATATGCATAAGGACAACCCACGGATAATGAGGGATTGATGAGAGATTTCTGTCCCTCTTGGAACTTGTAGATCCCTCAGGCACATCCTCTCCCACAGAGGTCCAACCAGGTAGTCCAATTAGAGGAAGGGGATCCAATGGCAGGCAACAGAGTCAGAGACAGCCCCTCTCCAAATGCTAGAGGACCCACATGAAGACCAAGCTTCACATCTGCTACAAATGTGGGGGGGGGACTAGGTCCTGCCCCTGCATGCTCTTTGGTTAGTGGTTCAGTCTCTGTGATCTCCCACGGGCCCAGGATAGCTGACTCTGTAGGTCATCTTGTGGTGTCCTTGACCTCTCCAGATTGCTCAATTCCATCCTTAACTCTTTCACAAGATCCTGCAAGTATTGACTGATGTTTGACTGTGGATCTCTGCATCTGTTTCTATTTGCTGATGGATGAAGCCTCTCAGGAGACAGTTATGCTAGGCTCCTGTCTGCAAGCATAGCAGAGTATCATTAATAGTGTCAGGGTTTGGTTCTTTTACATGGGATGTGTCTCAAGTTTGGCCAGTCATTGGTTGGCTATTCCTTCATTCTCTGCTCCATAGTCAGGGCTTAGTGTGGGTGGGTTGATGTCCCCCTCTTTGCCTGGAAGTACTGCCTTACTACAGGAGGTGCCCACTTCAGTCTCTATATCCCCTCCTGGTAAGAATCTCAGCTAGGATCACCACAAAGACTCCCCATATTCTTCTCAGTCCCAGGTCTCCAGGTAGTCCCAGAGATATCTTCCATTCTCATTCCCAGTCGTCTCCTGTCTCCCCATTCATACCTAATCCCTATCCCTGTTCTCCTCTTCACCCCCTCTCCCACCTAGTTTCCTCCCTCCCTTGGGCCCTTCTTAGTACTTAGTTTCTTTGGGTCTCTAGATATAGCATGGTTATAATGTACTTCATGGCTAATGTCCACTTGTAAGTAAATGCATACCATGTTTATCTTTCTGGGTTTGGGTTACTTCACTCAGAATGGTATTTTTTAATTCTATCCATTTGCCTGCAAATTTTGTGATGTCATTGTTTTTAATAGCTGAATAGTATTGGCTTATTGTGTTCAAGTAGTATTACATATTATTTTGTTTGTTGGTGTCTAATTTCTTGAGTTTTACTTTTATTATTTTTATACTTATTTATTTATTATTTTAAGTATTAGCCTTCTGTAAGATGTAGGGTTGGTGAAGACCTTTTCCCATTCTGAAGTCTACTATTTGTCCCATTGAAGATGTCTTTAGCCTCGCAAAAGCTTTTCAGTTTTATGAGGTTCCATGTAAATGTACCAACCACATTTTCTTTAGTCTTCAGTTGAAGGACATCTAAGTTGTTTCCAGTTTCTGACTATTATGAATAAAACTGCTATGAACATAGCTGAGCATGTGTCCTTGTGGTATGGTGGAGCATCTTTTGGTTATATGACCAGGAATGTTATAGATGGGTCTTGAGGTAGAACTATTTCTAATTTTCTGAGAAATTGCCACATTGATTTCTAGAGTGGTTGTACAAGTTGGCAGTCCCACCAGCAGTGGAGGAGTGTTCCCTTGCTCCACAACCTTGCTAGTATTTGCATCCATTTGAGTTTTTGGTCTTAGCCATTCTGATGGGTGTAAGAGGGAATCTCTATGTTCATAGCAGCCATATTTATAAAAGCCAGAAGCTGGAAACAACCCAGATGTCCCTCCACAGAGGAATGGATACAGAAAATGTGGTACATTTACACAATGAAATACTATTCAGCTATTAAAAACAATGACTTCATGAACTTCTTAGGCAAATGGATGGAACTTGAAAATATCATCCTGAGCAAGGTAACTCAGTCACAAAAGAATGAACATGGTATGTACTCACTGATAAGTGGTTATTAGCCCAAAAGTTTGGAATACCCAAGAGTCACTTCACAGCAACCATTGGGCTGAGTGTGAGGTCCCAGATGGAGGAGCTGGAGAAGGGACTGAAGGATCTGAGGGAGTTGGCAGCCCCATGGATGGAGCAACAGTGTCCACTGGCCTGACCCCCCGATGCTTCCGGAGACTGGATCACTAACCAAAGAATACACATGGAGGGACCCATGGTGCTTGCCACATATGCAGCAGAGGAGGGTCTTGTTAGCCATCAGGGGGAGGAGAGGCCCTTGGGCCTGAGGGTGTTAGATCCCCCAGTATAGGGGAATGCCAAGGAGGGAGGACGAAAGTAGGTGGGTGGGTGGGTAGGGGAATACCCTCATAGAGACAGGGAGAGGGGAGATAGAGGGGTTCCAAAAGGGAGACCTGGAAAGATGGAAACATTTGAAATGTAAACAAATATCAAAAAAATTTACAGAAAGCAAAAAATAAAAATAGGAGGGAATCAGATTTGTTTTGATTTGCATTTCCTTGATGTCTGAAGATAATGAACATTTCTTTAAGTGCTTCTAGGCCATTTGAGATTCTTCTGTTGAGAATTCTCTGTTAGCTCTGTATCCCATTTTAAAAATATAAATATATTTTTTTCACTTATTCTCTTTACATCTCACTCACTGACCCCCTCCTGCTCATCTCTTCACAATCCTTTCTGCCTCCTGCTTACTACCTCTTCCTCCCCTTCTCCTCTGAGTGGGTGGGGACCCCTGAGTATCTTCCCACTCTGGGACTTCAAGTCTCTGTGAGTCTAGGCACTTCCTCTCCCACTGAGACCACACATGGCAGCCCAGTTAGGGGAACACCAGTAGTTTTCCTTCTTACTCCCAGTCCTCTCTTGCTTTTTTGTTTTTTTTTTGGTTTTTTTGGTGTGTGTGTGTGTGTGTGTGTGTGTGTGTGTGTGTGTATGTGTACATGTATATTGGGTCTTAGTCCTTTGTCAGATGTAGGGCTGGTAAAGACCTTTTCCCATTTTTGTAGGCTGTTATTTGTCCTATTGGTGTCTTTTGCCTTGCAAAAGCTTTACAGTTTCATGAGGTCCCATTTATTAATTGTTGATTTTAGTGCTTGAGCTATTGGTGTTGTGTCCAGGAATTAATTTGTCTCCTGTGCCAGTGAGTTAAAGGCAGTTCCCCACTTTTGCTTCTGTTAGATTCTGTATGCCCAGTTTTATGTTGAGTAAAAATAATTTCTTAACGTGCCCCCCCCCCGTGTGTGTACACGAGATTAATATTTAAATTAGTAGACTGGGCAAGCAAATGTCCCTCCCTCCGGGCTTTAGTGTGTGAATGGAGCAAAAAGAGATAGTGGAAGGGAGACTAAGCTGTCTCCACCTGTCTCTGCGATCTAGGACATTGGCCTGCTCCTGTTTTCAGACCAGAACTTACATCATCAATTCTCTGGCTTTCAGGCCTTACAACTTGGGTTGCAAATATACTATGAGTTTTTCTGACTTAACTCGCTTTCCAACGCTAGATATTTTGAGCTTCTTTTAGTCTAAATAATCATGCCACCAGATTCCACTTCTCCCCCCACATCTACACATTGATTGATCTATCCAGGTATGGAACGTTGCTGGTTTCTCAGGGGGATGCAGGCTAACAGACTTTGTTTTTATTCCTGTACTTTCTGAGGAATCCCTTATTCTCCTCAATATTCTCTCACAGGCACTGGGAGAAGTTATAGGAGAAATTATCGGATGGGCATCTAGATCTTCAATTATTGGCAATCTTTAATAGTTACACATTTTTACTTCTGTTTACCAGAGTAATGGGCACAGCTTCCAGTGGCAAGAAGTTTAAAGTTTTGAGCTTAACAATTCTGTGTTCTTTTAGCTCTGCTGAGCTTTATATTGGTGATAAGTTTACTGTTTTTTTTTTTTTTAAACATTCTCTAAGTCTTTTCTTTAGGATAAACTGGATTGCATTTCTGAACCATTTCTCCATTTACCTTTTTTGTGGACTTTCTCTCAAATCTGTCTCTCTTAAGTCCTATTTCTATTACTGTGTTTCAAGCATTGATTATTTTATGTCTGGCAAAAGTTATTATCTTTCTGTTTGACTCCTTGCCTCCCAGCATCCTTTTCTGTGTGCTACAACATGGAATTCTAATTATCCTCAATATTGGCAAGCATCTTAGTTCATTTGGGTTGATATGACAAACACCATAGGCTTATAAACAAAAGAAATTTGTGTTTTACATTTCTGAGGCTCAGAGGAACTCAAAGATGAACATATTCCAGGTGGATTTGTCTGAAAGCCTAAATTTAGATTCATAAATTAATTCTCATTCCCACTCCATTGTGAAACTCTGATGCTGTGAAACCTGCAGCCCTTTACAAGTCAGGAGGAAAGCTTTCATTAGAGAATCAAATCAGCCAGCAAGTTGATCTTGGACTTTTTAGCCTCCAGAAGCCACACAATCTATGTCATTATAGCAGGTCAGGCAGATGAAAACAAGGTGCTTTATTATAAGTGAAACTCTAGAACAAAGATGCTTATTGCTTACTGCTATAATGCCAATGATCAGAAAAATTCTCTACCACATCTTGGCTCTCTGTAATTATTTCTCAAGTGAATACGTGCATTAATGAATCAGATATGGTCCTTGCAGAGGAGACAGCATATTTGTGAGCATGCTACAATGCCCGAGTCCTTCCATCTTATGATACAGCTACAGATAAGGGCCTGTAGGAGCTCAGTGAAGCAAGGGATGAAAGAGAGACGAGGTAGAAAATTTTCACTGAATAGTTGTCATGCAGGAAGTATAGGATTTGGACTTGGGGATGTAGGGGAAGATAAGGAGTTTAGTCAGTTTGAAGTAGAACATATGAGTGATAGAAGTAGAAACTAAGGCTATAATGTAGTGTGGGAAGCAATGATGAAGGTCATTGAATGCCACGTTCAAGAGCTTTGTCTTAGGTGTGGGCTAAAACACAGTGGGTATGAAGGTTACAGAACTGACCATAAAAATGTGAGCCATCAATGACACTGTCTGATTTACTTTTTTTAATTACTTATCTCAAGTAAGACCTTCAAGTTCTCCAGGGCCAAGTTATGATTCCTAACCTGTCACAGATAAGAAGTAGCAGGAGGAAGTAGGGGGAGATTTTGAGTATGAAAGTAAATGCACCTTTAGGGAAAGAACTAGGTGACTTCTTGCCCTGGAGGATGAATATGGAAACTGCAGGATTAGCTTAGCACTTTGGTCACTGTATACTGTTTTAAGCAGTGCTCTTAGCCACAACATTCATAGAACAATCAGGTCATAGTTAAGCAGAGTTACCCTGCTTACCTATGTAGAAAAGGATACCGAGCATCTTAGACATCTTTCCATTAGAGAAGACACAATACTTTCACAAGGGTCATGGTGCAGTTACCTGGTAAGTTCATGCGTGTTAAATGCCAAGATGCCCTTTTTTGATGTACAAACAAGACATTATAATACTGGCCTTCTGAAGACTTGTACATACATGTTGACTTGTTTGTATATGGTGCACATACAACACCCCTGCACAGAGGAAGAGCAAGCTGTACGGGCCTCAATTTATCAAAGTCCAACATAACCATTTTGTTTTTATTTTATGATAGTGCGTAAGGAATATATACTCAGTAAAAACTATACTTCATGTTGACTTTTGGCCTTTTTCTGCTGGCAGTAGGCAGTAGGATCCTCTCTGGTGATGCCCAGTAATGGCTTCCGTAGCTCTCAGTAAGCAGTGCTGTCATGAGGGTCAACAAGCACCCATCTTCTGTGTGGCTAAGTTTGGGCTTCAGGGGGTAAAGTGAATTACATGCATTTTCACTTACTGATATGTTCAGTTTAGGATGAATTGGCAGGATATTAACTCATAAACTAATGAACATTCATTTTTGTTCTTCTAGTTTTGTTTGTGTATATGGTATGTGTGTACAGTGTGTGAGGGGGAGGGGGGATATGCACCAGAGTCCACACATGAATACCTCATGTATTAGTCCTCATCTTTCACCTTTTTTTTGAGACAATGTTTCTTTGTTCTTTGCCTGTGTGTATGCCAGGCTAGCTAGTCTACGAGCTTCCTGGGATTCTCTGGGCTCCACCTCCCATCTCCCAGTAATACTGGGTTCCAGACACATATTATCATGTCTGGCTCTATATGGGTTCTAGAGATTCGAACTCAGGTACTTATGATTGTATGAAAAGTCCTGTACCCATTGAACCATTTCCTCAGCCACTGGATTGAGCAATACAGCCTTTTTTTCCCAGGCTATATGGTTTGGGTTCAGAGGAGGCAGACCATGATTCCTTAATGTATTAACATCAACACACATCTTTGATCCACTGATTTCTCCTTTAAAATCTTCAAGGAGAAGTCCAGATCTATCTTTGCATTCTTCAGTGGTTGCCAGAATGTCTTGGACAGAGTAAATCCTTGAATAACATGCAAACTGAAATGTTGAATTCTGTGTCTTAGGCCCAGCCCTACGAACCATACTGGCTTACTGGTGTGGATCCAAATTTAGGTTTTGAAAGATAGGATACAAAAATGCCATTTTAAAAACTGTGTTTAGAATGTGTGTAGCTTCTTAATGATTCCTTCCACACATTGGGCAGATGACTTCAGGGACTTCTCCCTGACAACTCCCACAACCCTTATCTGTGCCAGAAGTGATGCTTTGGGACACCGAACAGCTTGGGAACAGCATTGGGCTCATTTCCCCCCTAAATGCAGTACTTCCTACTTGCTCACACTGAAGCTCCTCTGTCACTTTTCACACAAAAATAAAAGCTTGAAGGAGCCTCCTGCCATTTATGCATTCACTAAGAATTTCACACTGTGCATAGAAACAGCATCTCATTCAGTTATAAATCTTGTTTAGGTTATTTTGTCCAACAAACATTTACCTAACATTTGCTATGCAATGGAGATATTTTTAAATAAATAATTGATAAATATTAACATGTGTAATGAAATGAGTCCCACACTTTAAAATCTTTGAGCACTGTATTTCTTGAATGTAAGTGGTTTTCCTGTGCAGTATATTGTATTTTATTTCATGCTTTGATGTTTATTCTGATGTTAGGGTCCATGGCATAAAAAATACCATTAAGGTCCCCTATTTTGTATTCTTCTCTTTAGCCATATACAATGCAGAGGCTGGGGCTGAGGTGAGCTAGGGAATTAAGAGAGTTTGGGGACCCTGCATTTTCACCCCAGCTCCATCATCCACTTAGCAGTGCAACTACTGTTAAACTCTCCGTCCCTTAACAGTGAGGAGGTTACCTGCCCCTGCTGTCTCACAGGGTGCTGTGAAGATCATGTGGCATGATGTGCATCCGTTGCTTTGAAAACCCTTTAAAGCACCACATATGGTTTTTATCTAGGCATTCTAATGAATTAAGGTTTCAGAAGTCTAGTGCTAAAGAGGACTATTAATTTTAGGGCATTGTGATGCTCAAATATACTCAGAATGAGCACAGTTTGGCAGAGGGCTCTTTAATGTGCCATGCATACCATTTCCCACCTAAGATCTGATAGTTTCTCCATAAGGCTGTGCAGCCAGGAAGGCTCATACCTGTGTATAATCAATTTCTTTCCTTCTGTTGCTGCTATAATTAATTGCTCCAGTGTGCCTTTGAGATGCTTCTTACAGATAAAGAATAATATTTAGACGAGCCAAGACCTTCAAGACTTACTGTTAAACTAAAAGACTGCAAAGACATTATAGATCTTGAGATTTAGGAGATAGTAAATACACTCAGCATTACCTACCTTTGATGGAACATTGGCCAATGGAATCCCCTAAAATCTGAGCTAAATGTGAAAGTGGGTGGCACCATCCAATGGGCTGGGGGCCCAGAATAAATAAAAAGGGGAAGAGGAAGTGGCCAGTAGAGCAGCAGCATTTGTTTCTACTTTCTGACTGCAGATGCAACATGCCCAGCTAACTCATGCACCAGCTACCTCACCTCCCCTATCTATGGATCATCTATTTATAGCCTGGGTTTTTTTCAGAAATCACTAAATAATGTTAGCTTTTAATAATATGACTTGTTTTGGGGATTAAAATGATATGCAGGTGCTTGCTTATTGACTTTTTTCTGAGACCCTACAATGTATCAGGAACACCAGATACTGCAGTGAACAGGACACATATTGATCATTTTCTTCTCGTGGAACTTGTAACCTATTAGTCCAGGTGCAGAAAACTCAGGTTTCAGCCATAAGGCATTGTTACCAACTTGTCTTCACCATTCACGGTCAACGCTGCTTTCTACATTGAGTTTCTATGGCCTCTGGTGAAGCACTTAAGGCTGATGTGTGAAAACGCTATTCACTATCATCACCTCCTTTCCTTATGATCCAGGTGGGTTTCAACTGAGGGCTTTTGCACATGCTAGGTGAGGGTTCTATCACAGAGCTATAGCCACAATCTTCATTTTTACCTTTTGTTTTGAGTCAGGGCCTCATTGTGCTGCCTAGGCTGGCTTTGAATGTGCTATGTAGTTCGGGAAAAACCTTGAACTCTTGATTCTCCTGCTAACTTCCGTACTCTACCAGGTGTGGCTCCTTTCTAGCATCCTGATGCAAGAGGCAGTCATACCCATTTGGTATTCTACAAGGCATGGCAAAATGTGTGGAGCAGAGGAAATATTTGGAATGTGTTCAAGCAAATCAATTTCTTTTGTTCGATTCAGGTGACATGACATGGCCCTGTGATTTGAGGTAAGAACATGAAAAACGTTTTTAAAATATAGGCGAGTGTTGTGGAGAGCCCTGGGGTTGATTGTAATTCTGCTAATTCTGCCCTCCTGGGAGGGGCTTCAGACAAGGAGTGAGTTACACCTGTGACTTGTGAACCAATCCCCTAATGAATAAAGGAGCCAACCACTGGGCACTTAGGAGACTTCTGGGATGGAGAGGAGAAGGAAGAGAGGGAGAGAGAGCTTTAGGGACCGGGTAAGATGTGGCTACTAGAGTCTCCTGGTATGGCGGATCCGCAAGGATTTGCCACCAGAGGAATCAGATTGAAATAAGGCTTACAAGTTTAGGTTTCAGTTGATGTGACCTGAGATTGAGTTATCATTGTTTCTGAACTAAACTTGTGTTGTGTTTTCCTTCACGTGGCGGCTCATCTGGGTTCGAGAGAAAAGTACGGCAGCAAAGTGTGGGTTTGCCTGATGGACACCACAGAGGCCATGGGGGTATTGAAGCATGGGGCTGGTGTGGTAGTGACTCGTCAGTGGGAACCTAGTGAGCTGGGTGGAGAGAACCAGGACATAATGTGGGAACATGTGCCGTATACATTCCATCTTTTTTAATAACTGCCATAACAGGGGAGGGTATAAATTTTGTTTGAATCACATTTGTAATTATTACCCCATTGAGAATTCACTATGGGCCATGCACTGTCTGGGAAACACACAGATGCTAAATATTTACTATCATCCTGTGAGGCATGCACCAATTCTTGTTATTCTGTCTATAAGAGTTGAAGCTCCCCCCATTATTTTTCCTAAAGAAATACGGGTAGGAGGTGACTTTGTGCAGCATAAAGTCATAATAAATTCTCAGTTATGGTAGAAATTGTGGGAAACAAAATAAAGCCAGATACACTTGATGGATAATCCTAGGCAGTTGAGAATCTTGGGGCACATGTGGTTATACGCAATGAATTCAAAGTATTTTTTTTTTTTTGTACATCTGCAGTCTTTTCAAACAATTCACTTCATACTGTATTATATCCAAATCGTACATTTAGGGGCCAGGAGTTTTTCAAATTCTATGTAACTTGAATACAGATATATCAATTTTTTATGAAAAATAACTTTTTCCATTTGTACTGATAAGTCAAACAATTCAGTAATATTAAAAAAAATCAGAACTAGAGATGGCATAGGGTAAGGGAGAGAAGTGAAACATCCATTTGTAAAACTGAAAGGAATCTCGTATTTATTACTATTTGGAAAAAATCTTACTACTGTATCTCATAAAATAATAAGACAACAATATTTCAAAATTTGGTGGGGGGGGCAATACAACCATAAATAACACTGATGAATTTTAAAGAAAAATTGCTTCATTAATAGATCTCGAATGGTGAACAAAAAGGATTGTAGTGGTGGTATGTAGCCCAGGCTAGCACCAAACTTGATGTACAGCTGAGGATGGCCTTGCATCCCTGATCCTCTTGCATCAGTCTCCCAAATGCTGGGATTACAAGTGTGCTACCATGTTTAATTGTAGCTGTATTATAACAACTCTATAATACTATATCTGTCAGGATTTTCCAGAAAAGACAACCAATGGGACAGACTGTATTGTAGACAGATATCACACATGCGAGCGCGCACAGGCGCACACACACACACACACACACACACACACACACACACA
>JADRCH010007469.1:2682980-2709921 GCA_019843965.1 Rhynchomys soricoides
CACACACACACACACACACACACACACACACACACACAGGAGATGGACCCATGGTGCTGGCCACATATGTGACAGAGGAGGGTCTTGTTAGATATCAGGGGGAGTAGAGGCCCTTAGGCCTGAGGGTGTTAGATCCCCCAGTATAGGAGAATGCCAAGGAGGGAAGACAGAGAGTGGGTGGGTGGGTGGGGAAATACCCCCATAGAGGCAGGGGAGGTGGAGGGAATAGGGAAGGTTCCAAAGGGGAGATCTGGAAAGGGGGAAACATTTGAAATGTAAATAAAATATGAAAAAAAGAATAAAAGAAAAAAGAAAGTGGCTTATGTCAATGTGGGGGCCTTATATTTGTAGAGCTGGCCAACAGAAGCAAGGACTTCTGGCAAGAATTGATATTGCATTTTTAACTGCAAAGGAAGGCAGCCTGGAGGCAGATGTCCTTCAGGCACCTCATAGCCAACAGTTGAAGTTTTGAATGAATTTGATGAGGATATTTTGGTGGAGAAATTGCATTACTCAAAGACTGTTCGTTTAAATTTTAACTACCTCTAAAAAAATTAATAACCACACTCACAGTTGTCTGGAATGGGACTAAACAAATGGGCAATTCGATACAGAAAGTTTTCTGTCACAACTAGTATTTGGAAGGGGAATTAGACCTGAACTAAACTGGAATGTATACCTGAAACAGTTTGGCAAGGCACAATGGTACACGCCTGTAATTTCAGAGCTTGGAAGGCTTCTATGGGACGACTGCAAATTCTAGGCCAGAGTGGGTTACATAGAAAGGCCCCACCTCAAGAAAAAGAAAAAGAACAGAAACAAGAAAGAGAGAGAGGGGGATTAAGTGAAGATAAGTGAGGTGTTTATATATGACAGCTGTTGCCTTGAAATTTATTTAACTTATTCAAGAAATAAGTGATGACTGGAGAAATTTCTCTTGACTTTAAAGATATTGTCGAAAAGAAGGAGACTGAAGAATCAAAGCTTTCCAGAACATCAACCTTAGTGACAGTGAGGAAGATGCTCCAGCAAGGAAGCTTCCTGCTGGGGCCACAGTGGGATGCTAAGGGGCAAGCCAACTTTCAGCATGAATGGCCTTCTGTGGAAGGCTATTTCTAGGTGCTAAGCAAGTTTGGCATCTTCTTCCAACATCTTGGTAACTCAAAGAGAAGATCCGAGATGATCTAAGAATCACGTAGGAAGCAAGCCATTCAAAACGGAACACAAAGCTGAGGTATAAAAAGGAATATTTATATTTTAAAAATACATCTTTGAACACTGATCACATCTCGTTTGCAAAGTATTTTCAGGAAATAATCTTACTGGTTATATTCATTCCGTGTATTCTCTTACCTTCAATGGAGCTCAAGGGAGGACATGCTTATGTAATTAGAAGGACCACCATCACCACCACAAAAAAATAATGAAGACCATCTATACCTCCGGGGAACGGCCTTCATCCACGTCTATCCTTTCTTTTCTTTTTACCAAGCAGGACTTTCTGAATGGTCCACTTACACTCGGTGAGGTCATTGCAATGTACAGATAGGTATGAGTGAACCAGAGGTGTCCCTGTCAGTCAGCATTCTGGGTGGAGCTGACACATGTGCAGAAAGCCTCACACCCCAGCCCATCATTTATTCATTAGTTCTTTACTTTCAATACTCACATCACGAAGTAAACAGTACTTACAGCAGTACACAGTTTGCAATTCAACACGCTAACAGTAGGAAAAAAGGGACCAACAGAAGGTAGGGAGGCCAGAGGGGAAGGACGACTAAAATAAATCCCTTCTGCCAATGTGTATGCACATGTGCCCACGCCTGACTGCATTTGAATTCATAGAAAACTAAACATGCCCTCTTTTAAAAGTGGACTATTTACAAGTAGTTCTGAAAAGCACAAACATGGTAGTCATACTGAAGCGTTCCCATGAATCCATCTAGATTTCTTGTTTTAAATTCTGAAATAGACCTTTTATCTACTAGAGAAAATAACTTTGGAACATTTGTCAACTTTTGGTTCACAGCATTTTTACAAAAAACCACAGTTCATGCTTTTTTATTTCAAAGGTAAACCGGTGAAGCACCCTGTAGAAGACACAGATGGATTATTGACTTAGTGTTTACTGTGGATGAAAAAGACAATGGCAGTTACAGGGCTGCTAGCACCCCTCTCACTCCTTTTACCAGTAGCAACACGTGAAGAGAAATCTCGACACACAAAGCACATACAAATCATCAAAACATTGCAGTTAACAGTGTTGAAAAAGTACAAGGTCTACTACAGTAGTACAGACACTGAAAACACTCCAGATATACTTTAGTCTTAGGAATTTTTCACTATTACTTATAAGAAAAGTCAACCAATTGCCAGAAATAGGAGGACGTTACAGCACTTGAGGTTTGAGGCAATTTCTTTTTAGGACCTGTAGCTTGAGATGCTATTCCAGGATCCTTATTTTAACTTGAAAGATATTCAGGAATGAACTGACAAATTGAAAGCAATGTCCACTTGAAAACCACTGAGAACAAAAAAAATCACATCCTAAACTTGTCCAGCAAATTTAATTCCAGGATCCCAAATTCTTAGGCAAAGCTTCAGGTCAGTTTCAAGCCTTCAAAACCACAGAATTTCCATCTCTTCTCTAGGCTGGCTCCAACTCCGGTCATTTCCTGTCTGAAGGTATGCTGGAGTCTACTCATGAGAGATTCCACATCACTGGTGCTGATCTGTGGGACAGAGAGGACATCATCCGATCAAAACTAGTTTTCCATCCCTGGCAACCTGCTGCCATGTGCTCTGAGGACAGTAGGCATTGCCTATCTGGCCTTATGTATTTGTGTGTGTTGCTGGAGTGGTTTTTCAGTACCATTGTTTATATGCTGCGAGTATTGGATACTGTCCACTGAATTGCTTTTGCAAAGAGATGCTGTCAGTTTTATAGAGAATTTTGGGCTTGTAGCTAACTGAGTGAAGGCAGCTCTTTGTTGGGGATGCTACATCCAGGCCTAACGAAGCTACGACATCTTTTTAGAGGGGACAGAGGCAGAAATGTCTGTCAGTGGAATAGAATTCTCCACATATGCATCAGCCCACAAAGGAAAGTGCTAACTCTTCCTTCTTTGATGTGTCCTTTCCTTTTTTCCTCCCACCGTCCATGTGCTGATGGCAAACAGGGGAAACCTTAAAGAAGCCTGGAGTTACTGCCACACACAGAAACGTAGGTACCCTTTAAGGCCCTCACTGGAAGGTCTTGACATTATTCTGGCAGGATGCTGCTGGGGGTGGGCGGGTGGGGAGTGAAGTTGTGCCCCCCTCCCAATGCTTGTGGTAAACCAGATGCACTGGAGTGAAAGATGCACACTGTAGGTTACTACAAAGAGTAGAACTCCCATTTCAAAAGCCAGGAATAGATAATGGATGTAGCTATATACATTTTGGTAGATAGATATGGAGAACGAGTCTGAAATGATAAGCTAAAATAATATCCTCAGGGTGAGGCTACCTTACTTTTTCTTCATTGTGTTTCTATCTTCTTTGCATCCAATGACAATGTGTGTTATTTTTAAAACTAAAAAAAAAAACCAAGACCTGAAATGTTTTACTGACATATAATTCACTATCCTGAACTGTAACTGACCACATGGTTCAGATACTACTAGTGCATTTTTCTTTTAATTGCCCAGTGGGGTACATGGCTGAGAAGAGAATTACTTCCTAGAGGGAAATAAGGATGCCATGCAAGCTAGAACTAACACAGAGGCCGCTGGAGGTGCATCACTGAATGAGAATACGCTTAGTGCCTTCAGCTTCCCAAATGGCCAGTGCCTGCACTAAGAAGACAAAGGGTTCTCTGATTTAACATCTTGGACAACATAATGTCAGGAATCTACCCACACTCAATGGTATTTCCTAGGAGGCCAGGTTTGGTGAGATAACAGTTATACAATCTACAGGGAAGCTTAGCTAAATGCTGTTTCTAAAAAACCCGCAACATACCGTGAGCTTATTTGCTTTGAGGCGGCATCAAGAGTCTGCCCCTGTTGCTATGAAGCAGCCTTGACGTTCAGGGGAATTACCACTTCCCTTTACTTCATGTGATCTGTGAGCTCGTCCAGTGAGGATAACAGGCAGATGAATGGCCCACAGATCACCATCATTTCTTTACCTTCCTCAACTGTTCTCATAGCAGATAGCAGCAGTAGTAATGGTGGGAGGGATAGTTGATGATGGGACAAATGCTCAATGGGTAAGAGTGGAGTAGTGGGTAATTTGTTGAGTACTTGGTAGCTTGCCTGGAAATCAAGGGAAGTAAGCCAGAATCTTCTAAGATTTATCTTAGAAGTAGGCTAGCCAAATAATTCTAGATTTCATGATATTTCCTTAGTTTCACTACCAAAAATGTCAAGTCTCAGGAAATTGTTCAGTTTTAGGCAAGCTAAGACAGAAAGTCATACTATTTCTAAGAGGGAGGTCATACATCAACTCACAGAGACTGGAAGTAAGAGACATTTGCTTAGAGCCACAAGTAATATGGCTTGCTAATGCTGAAGAGAATAAGGTCACCTACACAGAAATAACCCTTCATCCTTCTCAGTCCAATTTGAGTTCTACACATACCTTATTATCAAGACGATTCAAGTAGGAACAGATGTATTCAATGCTTGCTCCAAATGGGTGGACATGAAGAAATGTGGAGATGATCCCTGTGGAGACAATGTCCCAGAGGTTACATGGCGGCATGAAATGCCTTGAGATTCCACAGACAGTGAGTAAACTCATACAGACAAAATGTACATATGCACACAATCTGTAAACTGATAAGTATTTTAAGTTTGCATATATTTTATTCATTTAATCTTTTTAACAATGCCACGGCATAGGTACTGTCAACGTCCATTTCACAGATGAGAACACTAAGACATAAGTGTCAGCATACAGCTGACAAGTGGTAGAGCAGGTATATGTGAACTCAGTGGCTCTTACCACTCATTGTCTTTCACTGTGCTATGCCACCCAGAGTGAAGCTGGCATGTGAGGTCACTCCCATCATTTGTCATCACTGGGAACAATTTGAATCCTAGAATTGTAAGATGAATTTAGATTATGATGGGTGTTTTGGCAGTCAGTAAATTAGCCTTCAAGTTCTTGGGAATTAAGAATGTCTTGAGAGAAGCACACATCAGACTTATTAACCTAGTGTAGTGGGCTGGGAGAACCTAGGAAGGATGAAGGTGAGTCACAAAATCCATCCTGTGGGTTGTGACCCACTTAGGGAGGCAAATAACCCTTCACAGGGGTCACATATCAGATATCCTGCAATCAGATATTTACATTGTGATTCATAACAGTAGCAACATTGCATTTATGAAGTAGCAACAACAATAATGTTGTGGTTGGGGGTCCCCAAAACATGAGGAACTGTCGTAAAGGGTCACAGCATTAGGAAGGTGGAGACCCACTTGTATTGCATTGGAGCTTTATTTTGTGAGTTGATCTATACAGAAAAGCCAAAAATTTCCTTCATACTGACGTGACTGGTCACTGCCACTGTGTCTTGAGAGCCCCAAATGTGTTCCTATAACAGAGTTCTTACAGCAATTTCTAGCTTTCAGGAATGCCTGGGAGATTACCACTCAGTCTAATTCTGGGGTCAGCTGCAACCACTGTCTTGATTCTTATGGATGTCATATTAATTGTTCTAACACTTAATTGGTAACAAATAGAAAAAAATGTTAAAAAAATGTACAGTTTCATTTCTTAATGCTTGTGAATTTATATATCTTTATTATCAGATCTTCTAGAATTGAGCTTCTCAAAAACTACCAGGAAATATAAGTGGACACTGATTTGGTTTAGAAAGTACAACTTTTCTGTCCTTTCAGAGGCTGACAAAGAACAGCACAAGCTGAAATTATAGTTTGAAATTCAATTATTTTTTATGAAAACCTTCCAAATATTAGATGGCAAAGGGTGGGCTCGGAGAACCTAAGAGGAACCGAGGGTGAGTCACAAAATCCATTCAAAAGGGATACTATTACTTTTATCATTACTTTACTCTTAAATGACCAAGTAAATTGAATTTCTAAGCTCTGATTTGAGTTGAAAACTTCAGTTCTGAAGAAAAAGTCCACATTCAAAGAAAGTCTAAATGTCATGGCTAAGGAAAAGTATCAAATGCTAAGAAATAAGCTCAGAGGTTTAAAAACACTAATCAGTTTTTGTGAGTTCACATTCAAAGAACTTATTTTAAAAAAGGAGACTTCTCTACCAGCTAAAGACTAAGGTCTTTAAAAAGCAAAACAAGAGCTAGTCATTGAAGGATCTATTTTATTGTCTAGGGCTATCCATTTGCAGAGACTTCTCTCTCTCTCCCCACTAATTCTGTCACCATGACAATTTGTTAAAAACTTTTGAGTAGAAAAATGTTAAAAAGTTGTTTTTTTTAAAAGTCTCAATGTCAGATCTCCCTGTGCATCTTTATAAACATATCAAAGTGTTATATCTGAGTATAATACCCATTCCCCAAGAAGACAGATATACCTCCCAAATATGCAGAAGCCAGTCAACATGGAGGGCTTTGATAGTGGGGTAGAGTTACCTTGTGGTTCAGCTTCCTAGAAGGAAGGTTGAATTAACCGATTCTTGTTAAAGGACCAAATAATCTGAACCTCAATTTTCCATTAGCTCCCAAATAAAACATAAAGCCAACAAGTATTTGTGACCAGTACTGTAAATGTCCTGAGGGCTGACTATAGTTCTGCATAGGAGAATTACCATGTTAATACTTGTATTACAAGTAACAGCTTGTCCAGTTTGCACATGGAGGAACTGAATCTCAGCAAATACATAGTGGCATTAAGATTGGAAGCTATGGCTGCCCAATTCTTTAACTGTAATTTTGAAATTTTTAGATAGTGTGAACAATTCTACCATTTATAGTATCAGAGCATACAAGTGTCTAACAAGTTATTGACAGTTGTGACATAATGGCAAAAAAACCCTTTGTCCCAGTTCTTGGTACAGAGATCCTAAAACCTTTTAGATTTAGACTTTTTGCATAGATTACTATCTATCATTTATTTATCATTTGTGCACATGTGTGGGCTGAGCCATAGTATATCAGGTCACAGACAACTTGCAAGAGTCAGTTCTCTCTACCATGTAAATTGCTGGAATTAAATTCAGGTGGTAATGCTTTGCAGAAAGTTCCTTTAACTCCTGAGCTACCTTGCTGGCCCTAATATAATTAGTTATGTGAATCAGAGTCTTGCTATGTAGTCCAGACTGGCCTTCAATTTACAATCCTCTTTGATTCTGTCTTCTGAGTGTTGGGATTACAGGCATATTCTCCTAGCCCGGTTAGATGTCTACTTGTATGATGGTCAGTGGTGGCTGATAGCCCTTTGTTATCTTCAGGGTAGGGTTTGGCCAACAAAACAGTAAGACTAAGATGTGATCAATAGCATGGAGCTTTTAGGTTCTCTACCTTCAAACTACACTGACATAATGAACCTCCCATAAAGACATGATGGCATTCAGAGAGATTTCCAGTTGGTGAACACATAAACATGCTGGGAAGGGAGCATAGCAAGGCCACACATGGTACAGAGGCTTGACTCCTTTCTTCTTAGACTTTCTTGCCTTATGCATCTCTTCCAGCTCCCCAGTCCTGCATTTCACCCTCTATACCAGGGTTCTCTCCTAATGCTGTGACCCTTTAATATAGTTCTTCATGTTGAACTGCCACTTTATAACTTTGCTGTCATAAATCTTATGTAAATACCTATCGTTTTGGATGTTCTTAGGTGACCCCCTTGAAAGGGTTTTTTGAAGTCTGGCAGTGGTGGCACACACCTTTAATCCCAGCACTCGGGAGGCAGAGGCAGGTGGATTTCTGAGTTCAAGGCCAGCCTGGTCTACAGGGTGAGTTCCAGGACAGCCAGGGCTACAGAGAAACCCTGTCTCGAAAAACCAAAAAAAAAAAAAGGGTTTCTTGAATTCTGAAAGGGGTCACAACTCATAGGTTGAGAACTGCTGCTCTACAATATGCTGGCAATAGTTAAGTACTTCTTGGAGTTCTGTGAATTGTGCTAACAAGTTCTAGAATCTGGTGGGTGACGGTACTGGGAAGTTCCTGATTTTGTAGCAAGACAGGACAGAGTGTGGGTGACTTACTGTTATAATGTAGATCTGGAGTGATACCTAAAGGTTCACGTGGCACTACGTGGAGGGAGCAGAGCTTTTAAGATGTGAGGCCTAGTGGACAGTCTTGAAAGCATGCTTTTTGAAAACACAAGTAGTTTCTTAGTCCCTCTCTCTCATCTGTCATTTATCCTCATTATGAGGTAAACGATGCTGCCACATGTTGTCATTCTGATGTGGTGCCTTGGTGCCAGCCCCAAAATACCAATTGTACCAACCAAACATGGACTGAAACTCTAACATTGTCTACCCAAATAAGCTTTTTCTTTTCGTAAATGAATGTTGACCAAACATTTGGTGATCTGATGTATGAGTCTGGTTTCTAAAGTGAGGGCTGATTTGTGAGACTGAATCGATCTTTTCTTTCTTTCTTTCTTTCTTTCTTTCTTTCTTTCTTTCTTTCTTTCTTCACTTTAGATCCTGCTCACTACCCCTTCCCAGTTACCCCCTCCCACAATCCTTCCCCCATCCCTATACCCTTCTTCTTTGAGCAGGTGAGGGCCTCCCTGGGTATCCCCCCACCCTGGCACTTCAAGTCTCCGTGGGGCTAGGCAAATCCTTTCCTGCTGAGGCCAGACAAGGTAGGCCAGTGAGAAGACCATATCCCATGGACAGGCAAACCTGTGTCTTAAAACCTGTGGAATGTCACTTCAGGTAGCTGATATCAGAGTGGGATTGAATAAAGCTGTAAGGTATCTACTTGGTGTTGGAGACTGGGAAAACTATTATTTCAAAGAACATGTGTTGTGCTGAGTAGAGACAAATACCCCTTCATCTGGTATCAGAAGAGCAGACACATGCTACAGAGGCTCATTTGAATAAGCCTTTCTCACCAGTGTCTGGACTAGCTCTCTGAATGAACAGGCAAGGACCCCTCTCTCCTTAAAAGATGTGCTTCTGTACTTGACCCACTCTCAGTATAATGTTGACTACAGCACAATTGGGATGACAGTGGCAACAAGGAGCCACAAGTGGTTTGGATCTCTTCTTATAATTTTAAATGGAGAAATTTCCTTCCTCTTTCTCTTTACGTTTAGAGTTCTTGGACTGTCATATTTCATAATGCTTGGCAGACACTTTCATCTTGTCTCTTTCTGTACCTTATGGGTTGTGTGTGTGTGTGTGCTGGTTTCCTTACCCACTAGCAGTGCCTCCCGTTCAGATTTGACAGGATTGCCGATTACGGTCTTCTCAAGAGGGTGGTCACCTTCTTGGCTTGATGCACACAGTCTAGAACCACAGCTTTCCTGCTGGGATAAAATGCTTCCTGGGTCAAAGAGTTGGTTTCAATGAATTATACAACAAACAGATACCTTTTATTAAAAGATGAGAGGTGAGTTCTCACTATGCTGCCAGACACATGATCCTTCCACCTCAGCTTTCTCCTCAGCTGGTACAATAGGCATACTTCACTGTGCCCAGCAACAGGTCCACAAAAGCAACCCAGTACCATTAACACAACATAGTCCAGTTTGGATTGCTGAAAATGCAAATTCTAAAAACACCACAGATATTCCAAAACAACCTTTAAAAACATTTATTTGGTGTGTGTGTGCAAGTGCGTGCGTGCCTGTGTGTGTGTGTGTGTGTGTGTGTGTGTGTGTGTGTGATGCTATACTTGAGAAGGTCAAAGGACAGCTTTCCATAAATGGTTCTCTCCTTCTACCATGTGGTTCCTGTGAATTAAACATATGTTTTCAGGCTTGGCAGGAAGTACCATTATCATCTGAGCCATCTCACCGGTTCCAAAGCATCTTTATTTGGCTTCAAAATGCACAAGGATGTAGACATTTATCTTCACCAGATATGTTTTCCTGGCTTTATCATTTTAGGCTCTATATAAGTAATCATGGAAAGCAGACTCAACACCATTGTGTAGCACATGTTAGGTATTGCTAAACACATATCATCTCCATCATACAGGTGAGGAAAGCAAAGCGAAGATAAATTGGGTAGGTTTGCTATGATTGCATTGTTGGATAATGGAAATGGGAGAGTTAACGTTTCATCTCAGGGTATATTCATTCATCAATGAATGAATATGTTCATTCATATTCTCATCTTCCTCCCTCACCCTCTGTCTCTCTTAACATTAGATCCACATTCTGCTCATGGGAAGTCCCACATCTAGGTAAAGAATGTGTCATACATCCAGTCTACTCGGTATCAATGCTGGCTTTGAACTAGAAATTAGAACATTTATCTCTAGAGACTTTGTTTCTCGTTTCTCTTTTCTGTTAAGTTAGAGATCAGTTAAGATACTTCTGACCATGAATAAAAATATCAACTGTCAGTTGCCATCTTTGTTGTGGAGGCTTTTTCTGAGTGTAGCAGTTTGGTTTTATGAGCTACTCAGGTGAATTTCATGCCCAGCAGGCAATGATTGTGGATCTTTCTGTCTTTAGGTGCAGGGGAAAACACCTTTCTGCATTGTGCAGATGAAGTAAGAGCTTTCAGAGGAAGGAATAAAAGAAATTCCTGCATCAGTCTCATTGCTTCAGTCTTTTCCTGTTGTAAAAGCAAGTGCTGGGGGAGTGCCCAGCAGGCTTGGGCACCTCATGCTGGATTCAAAGCTCTGTGTCACTTCTTCCTTTCTACAGTGCCTCAGGGGGGTGGGGGCAATTCTGTGTTCTTTAAAGGTGTCTTCAAAGCTTCCTAGATACCAGCTTGGAATGAAGTGAATGGTCTATGCTGAAAGACATGCTGTTTTCCGGGACATCTGATTTGAAGCACTGGTTTCTAAGGCAGGGGCTTTGCATCTGCTTTAACTCCCTTACAATGGTAAGTGATCCAGTAAGGCATTTCTTAAGTGTGGGCATTTAACGAATTGAGTTTGATTTAAGATGTTCCGATTTTCTGAGAAGTCTTATTCATCTTGAATGGAACTGTGACTCAACTGAACCCAATTTCAAGTTCATCATGGCTGGCATTAAGCAAATTAAAAGCGATATTAGCTGTGTATTTCCTTGAACTTCACCAGCACGTTCTTTCCACCAGCAAGACAGACATAAGTGACACTGTTATACTGCAAAACACTGCCAAGAGTTCATGTGCAAAACCAAGCAAACCAAACCTTACTGCTTGCCTTTCAACCTGAAATTATTTTTGTAGTCTAATGCAATAGCAATGGTCTCTTGCTTCCTAACCTAATTGTGTCAGGTTGAAATATTTGGTCACAAATCATCTTCATAAAGACAATCAGTTTGTAATGATCTGTCATGAATTCTTCTAAAAGAAGCTTTGCTTGAAATAACAGGGAAAAATCTGGCTCACATGGTTTTCTGATCATCAGATGGCCCTCTGGTCCTCCTTAGCTGTCATTCTGTGGCATGTTCCCTCTCAGATGAGAAACACTTGTCATTGAGCACATTATGACAAGTTTCTTCTGTGCCATTTGACCTGTTGTTTCTTTAGACAAAATTCTTCACAAAGCAGAAAGCAGCCTATACTACAAATGTACTTAAGTCAATTGTCATGCTAATCTAAAGAGTGATGGTAAGCATGCTTTCAGCAGCTAAGCCTCTGGTCTATTTAGGAGCTTCTGGAGACATGGTATATTTTATTCAGGAAGAGAAACAGCTATGTTGTTGCTCTGGGATAATTTAGAAACTGATAGCATGGGAAAGTCCTGATCGTATAACAGGTTTGGCACTTTTCAATTAAATGCTTGATAAATGAATTTCTCTGGGATTATGCTCGTTTCTTTAACAGCACCCACAAAAGTGGAAAATAAGTTGATTTTATGATGTGGAAGAATTAAAAGCATATTGCAAATGGCCTCTGAAAGAAAACATTTTCAATCATTTGTTTCAACTACACCAAGGTTGCCAGTTCCTAATGGCTCTCTGGGGCACTGGTAAATATACCCAGGGCCTGTATATGTTCTGTCTCTCTGAGCTGAGCAAGAAAGATCAACAACAGCAGCTTTGCAGAACTGTAACATTGCTGATGGTGAACTCTTGGTTCCATTTTATTTACGTACAGCAGGAAGTTCTGGTTAATGAGTCATTTTTTCCCCAGAGTATAACTTCAGCTGAATATTGAGGCCTATGAGACTGGAGAGGTATGACACAGGCAGCAGGAGATTTTACACATCAAAAAGACACACCTCTGTTGTGATCCATAGACCCATCCAAAAACTAAACAGACTGGTCCAGGCATCTTCACTGTGTTCCTTTTGTAGCAGGCTCTCCCTTCATTAAGTTTCACCTTCCCTTCTTTGTTACTATTATCTGGCTTTAGAAAACCATGTCTCCTTGTTTCACCACAAGGCTTCCCCCATTTTTGTGTTGGCTGTTTGTTTGAGGCAGGGTACCCCAGGCTGACTCCTAACTTGCTATGTAGCTGAGGGGGACATTGAAGTCTTGATTCTCCTATCTTAATTTCCTAAGCTTTGGGATTCAGGTGTGTATCGCCATGCCTGACTTGGTTGGTACTGGCTGTTACTCTGACCTGATAGAATGGGTGCAAAGAACTGTCAGTGTAGTAGCTGCATTTCTGCTTTAATGAAATCTTTCAGTTAAAGGTGTGCTTATCTGGGAAGATAGAACTTCAGATAAGGAATGGACTCTCAGATCTCCCTGTAGGAAAATCTGTAGGGCACCTTTTCCTGATTAAGGATTGATGGGAGAGGGCCCAGCCCACTGTGGGTGGTACCACCTTTGAGCAGATGATCCTGGTGTTGTATTAAAAGCAAACTGAGTGAGCTATGGGGAGCAAGCCAGTAAGTAACATTTCTCTGTGGTCTCTGCTGCAGTCAGAACTCCAGGTTCCGATCTTGATTTCCTGCCTAGATGGATTGTAAGCTGTAAAGGCAAATAAACTCTTCAAGTTACTTTTGGACACAGTGTTTATCACAGCAATAGGGAGTAAACCAGAACACATGGTCTTTCTATCTTGCTCCTGGTGTGAGGAGATGAAGCAGCGAAGAAGTATGCAGTGTGATTTCCTTCAATGGCAAAGAGGGAGGAATGTGATAATTGGAACATTTTATTCACTGAAAAGTATATAAACCGAACCTTTAGTAATGCTACAGTCCTCATACTTAAAAACAGAGCTTTTGATACAAGAATTACCACAAAGAGGGAGGGTTTTTTTTTTCGACAAAGTTTCTCATAAAAGGATTTTTGAACCCATAGAGATCTGCCTGCCTCTGCCTCCCGAGTGCTGGGATTAAAGATGTGCGCCACTATGTCTGGCCTGGAGAGGGACGTTTAATTCCCAACCGGCAGTATTTCACATTGAATTCTGTTGCAGAAACTTCTAGGTGCTTTTATCATCACTGAAAGGGGAAGGGATACAAAGAAAATATTGATTTGTACCTTTTCATGAAGATTTTCCAACAGTTTTTCCACCTGTAACTTGTCGTCTTTGATTCTGTCAAGTTCAGCTTCTTTCTTTTTGTATTCCTCTTGGACTTTGAGCAGATGCTTCATGAAAGAGCAAAGATCATGGCATTACTCATTTAGGCTTACACTTCAGGTACAATCTTTGGCTGATGTTAGCTATCAAGTAGACTAGCCTCACTTCCCCCTTTTCAACACAGAGAAAAAAATATCTTGGGGAAATCAAGATAACTTTTCACTCTCTAAACATTTGGTTTGCATGTATTTTTCTGTACTTGTTTATATTTTATAAAGGATCATAGAAACTCGCAGTCACTTAGCTTCTTCTCTGTCCCAGCCATGCAGTGAATACTGTACAAACTATATCTTGATTGTTGAGGAGACATGAACTAATGTTGAAAAACATTTTTGTAAAGTCATCTGTCTGGCACACCAAGTTTGGTTTGTGTAGAGAAGATAGTCATGAATTCAAATTTCACATATGTTAGTTTCCATATCAGAAGGAAGGAAGTGGATTTGTTATCAGCAACAGCAAGAAATACCATTTATTGAATTTCCTTGTATTTACTAAGCACCATGCTAAGTATATTAGCACACAAGCGAATTAATTCAGATAAGAAGCAGGATAGGTAGATTTAAAACCAGGCCAGGTATCTCTGACATTCATTTGTCTTAATACATATTTATTATACATCTTTTGAGATAAAATGGGAAAGTGTTGCTCATTCTTTATAGTACTATTTTCCCAAGGGAGAAACCCAATCTAAGTAAATGAAGTTATTTTTTAGGAGTCTGAGATCTATGCACGGAAGTGGCACAACTGTTCATATGTGTAATGATTTCAGAAGCAACACAGGAAGAAGAGAGAAACAATGATAAAGGTGTCTACAAAGTCTTATTTTCAGACTTGCAAAAGATCATCAACTAAAAACAAGGTACAATTTATGTTGTCAAAGCCTTTTGAAGGCTAGCTACAGGGACACCTTTTTGGTAGAAAGATCTCTGATATAATTTATGTATTCTAATTAAACTCTGTGGTGACAAGCAAAGGAAGGTAAGCATTTTCACACATTTTGCTAATGGGAAAAGTGAAATATTAATGTGATATTACTTGTCACCCAGGAAGACAATGGTAACAGCAGTTAAAACACAGAGATGCTAGTGCCAGAAGAATCCCTGTTCACCATTTATAAGTTCCAACCAGCAATTAGTTTGCCCTAGATAATTTCAAGGCACAGAGTTGAAATACATTGCACATTTAAAATGTAAGGAAGATGGTTGATAGATTGTGATGACAGAATATGATCATATCCTTTCTTAGAAGCACTAGTTCTTCACTCTAGTGAAAGGAGGTGTTGACAGCATTTAAATTGGAGGTTCACTGTGGTGATGGTCACATCACATTTGAGATCCTGACCATCCGTTATTCAATTTCCATTGGATTTAATTATTTCCTTTTTCTTTTTCTTCAGATGAATTTTTGGCACTGATTTTATTTTTATTATGTGTGTTTGTATGTGTGCACACATGCCTGCACATGTGTGAGTACTTATGGAGGCCAAAAGAGACTATCAGATCCCATGAAGCTGGAGGTATAGGTGGTTGTTAGTTGTCCAGCATGGCTGCTGGGAACCAAATTCTAATCCTCTGTAAGAGCAGTAACTGCTTTTAATCATGGAGTTGTGTCTTCAGCCCTGCAGTTTAATTTCTATATTTGGAATTATGTGCTTGTAAAGTCACATAAATAACTGTGAAAATAAAAGCTAAACTGGTGTTACAATCCTAAAACACTGATACTTACTCCATGGTCTCCATTTCCATGAAAATCAAGAATGAAATGCTTTGTTATTTCTTCTAAAAGACTATATTTTGTGGTTTTAACCAAGTATACACTTACTGATCTGCATTTTATCGTATGCAAGTAATTGAGACTTTTCATAAAGATCCCTGGCAATACCTGTAGCCTGAAGTAACTTCTTCAGCACACCTGGTGGCAAACAAAGCGGATGCCGTTCCAAATAGCACAGGAGAACAAACTGCCCGTACCTGTTGCATCCCTTGTAGGGCTTGCTGCAGAAGCTTCAGCTGCTGCTCCTTGTTTGGGTCATCCTCCCTGTGGGCTTTGCCTTGTTCCTGTTTGAGCAGTTCTACCTCATTCCGGTAGGCGTCCAGCTGCCAACGGAGGCTATCATTTTCCTCCTTCAGAGCTTCTGCCTGTGACACTAAGGCTAAGTCAATGGAAGATGGAAAATGGTAAGCCTTCTGTGTAGATGTTTTCATGTTACGCCCGAGGGCTATGAAAACTTGGTACTTTAAACCAATGTGTACAAAAAGATGCTTGATGAAAAACTTTGGTCCATTTCAGTTGTTCATAGTAGTAACAGATGGATACAAAAGGAAAGGCTTGCTTTCAAGAATAAAACAGGATTCCAAAACATGAATGTCTTCACTGCAGTTCATAGCATCTATTACTTTGATTTGAAATGGAGCAAGTGATGAAAGCACAGCACTGACCAAATATAGGATTGACTGCCTTAACATACAACCGCATACACAACCATTTTGTTAAAAGAAACAAACATTCGCTAATATTACAGAAAAAGTAACTGCATGAACTAACGTAACATTTCTGCTTTCTGTATATGAAGAAATCTCCACTGCATCTTAACAGTGACTACGAAGATGAACAAACAAACTTTTTTGCTTGTTTGTTTGATACAGGGTCTCTCTTCATAGCCTTAGCTGGCCTGTAACTTCCTATGAAGACCAGGATGGCATGTAGCCTTGACTAGCCTGAGGCTTGTTGTGTAGACCTGGCTGGCTGGCTGGCCCTGAACATAGTGACCTGTCTCTGCCTCTCAAGTGCTGTGATAAAAAGCATGGGGCCACCAAGCCTGGCCCAGAAACATTTCTTAATGTCTTCAGAGAACTGACGTTATTAGGCAAATGAGTCCTTAAACTGGAGATAGAGACACTGAATACAACAACTCACACCTTACAGAACCAGAAAGCCATGAGCAGAAACCCTCATGGGAACCAGGGCTAGGGTAGAGAAACAAATTGAATTACTGGAGGCACAGCATGAACAAGCCCATGAATTAAAAACTCCAAAGTGATAACTTTCCCCTTTAGGTCCTAACAGTGAATATCAGAGAAAAGTCTTTTCCTGCTTCACAGGGAGAAAGGAACAGGTTTGAAGGTTGAAATACCAGAACATTCTGTATTTAACAAGACTTGCCCCTAGGGCAGGGGAAACTATTTTATTAGAACCTTTTGGAGTTTTAAAAGGGCATAAATGAGCTGAAGAAAGGCAGATGCTTAGCTCTAGACCACTGGTTCTTAACCTGTGGGTCATGACCCCTTTGGGGACCCCATGTCAGATACCTTGTATATCAGATACTTACATTACAATTCATAACAGTAGCAAGATTATAGTTATGAAGTAGCAATGAAATAATTTTAAGGTTTGAGGTCACCACAACATGAAGAGCTGTATTAAAGGGTCACAGCATCAGGAAGGCTGAGAACCACTATGCTAGACCCTTCTAGCCATCTTGTTCCAGGCAAAGCTGGGAACAAATGTGAGATTCACCAGTGAAGTTTGCTGTCTGAGGCACAGGGTTATTAATGCCTGAGAGTTAGCACTGGGATGCACTTCAGATGCTAGAGTGCTTACCTAGCATTCAAGAAGCCTGGGTTTGACCCCAGTGCCTCATGAAACCTGGTACCGTGACACATACCTGTAATCCCACAACCCATGAGGTGGAGGCAGGGAGATTAGAAATTTGAGGTGATCCACAGCCAGGGATCTCTCTCAAAGATTTTCTCAAAAAAAAAAAAAAAAAAAAAAAAAGAAAGAAAGAAAAAGAAAAGAAAAAAAAAGAGTAAGATTTAATCATAGAACTGGAGAATGTATTTTCTCTTTTCTACACAAATGAAAGTCCATTTGCTAGAGTTCATTATATCTAGAATAGTACTATCTGATATTTAAAAAAATTTATAAGAAATAATAAATTTCAAAGATCAGCTTGAGAACACAATAACACATCAAAACTGACTTATATATGGCAAGAATGCTTGTGAAAATAGGCAGCACAGAAGAATAGATGAATGATGTAAGTAAAGTTAGAAACGCTAAGGAAGAATAAGGAACACTAGTAATCAAAAGCACTATAACAGGCAGACCATTAGACTGGATGTGGCTGAGGAAAGAATCTCTTGAGACTGGGGATATTAGAACGTAAAATGCTATAACTGAAAACATGCTTTAGTCCATCTAGGATTGTATAACAAATACCAAAGACTGGGTAGCTTATGCTCAATAGAAATATATTACTTTACAGTTTTGGAAGCTGGGAAACCCAAGATCAAAGCACCAGCTCTTCAGTGTTTGGTGAATGCCTACTTTCAGATTCATAAATGGTACCTTTTGTATTCTCACACCAGAACAGTACAAGGCAGCTCTCCAGGGCCTCTTTCATAAGGGCACTAAACACCATCCCAAGGCTCTACTACCCAAATGATGAGTAGGCTTCATCATATAGATTTTGGGCTATATAAACATCCAGGCCCCCACAAAAGCAAGAAGAAAAAAGTGACTCATAGAAAAATAATAGGATATCCAACAACCTTGTACAAATACAGGAAGTGTAAGCATGAGTAATGGGAAAGCCAAAAGAAGAGAAAAAGCAACATTTGAAACAATAATGATTAACTATTTCCCCAAACTTGTGCCATACACAAAACTACATAGAGATCCATGAAGCTCACAGAGCATTAAAAATAAATACCCTCAAATATACAGAGTTTAGCAAATCAAAACAGAAACAGTTCTTTATTAAATAGGCCAGAAGAAAACCATTACCTCACCCATAGAGGAGTAAATAGAAACATTAAATACGATTTCTCAGAACTATATAAATCAAGAGAAGGAAGGGAAATATTTTAGCAAAAAAAAAAAAAGTCACTAATGTAGAATTTTGTGCCCTGTGAAATTCTGTTCAAATGGAACTAAAAATAAATAAAGATTTCTTTGGCTAAATAAAAACTGAGGGGGAATTCTGACAGTAATATTACAAAAGGTTGTTCAGAGCAAAGAAAAATGATACAGTTTGGAAATTCAGATCTACACAAAGAAATAAACATAAAAGATGAGTAAGTGATGGTAAAATAGCATGTTTTATTTTTTCTTATTAAATGATCTTGAGTGTAATGTTCCAAATGGCAGTGATGACTCTGCATACCTTTATGAATGCTTTGCACACATCAAATGAATGACAGCAATGATGCATGGGATGAAAGAGGAACTGGAAATATTTTGTTATTGTATGGTACTTACATGATCTGAAACAGCTAGACACAAGTGCAATGAAATATATGGAGGGAAGAGAAAAAAATCAAAGACAATGCTTGATTAAAACCATATACAGAAGAAAAAGTCTGGAGGACAAATTAGGAGGGGAGAACAAGGAGGATCAAAGAAAACTGCAGCAAATATGGTAGGTGTTTAAGATGGCATTGCTCTAAATAAACCATTCAAAAGACAGAGATGGTCACTAGCGCGGCTCAACAAAGTCCCTCACCTATGCATGATACACATGTCTAT
Organism: Rhynchomys soricoides; assembly: GCA_019843965.1. Classification (NCBI taxonomy): domain Eukaryota; kingdom Metazoa; phylum Chordata; class Mammalia; order Rodentia; family Muridae; genus Rhynchomys; species Rhynchomys soricoides. The sequence goes on from JADRCH010007469.1 coordinate 2,702,139, forward strand.
ATTCTCAGGACTCATGAGGCCATGGCAAGAGGATGGCTTCAAGTTTGAGGCCAGTCTGGTCTACACAGTAACTTATTTTTAATGAGCAGTCCAATCTTTGTATTATTTAACAAAGCAAGCACTTGATAGTATAGTTTCTACAAATGCACACCATATCCAGTATTTGACCTTATTTAACACTACACTATGAAATAAATAAAAAGTATAGAATAGTCGTAAATGTAAAGTGAATGATGTGCTTACTGTGCCTTGAAGCCACTTGTAGTTGGAGTACAATCACCAAAAGCATTAGCCCCACAACTTACTCAAGCCACTTACTGCATAGTAAGTTTTGAGCCATCCAGGGTAATATAGTGAGACCTCTTTATTATTTTTTAATAAAACCAAGAACAACAGGAAGCAACCAAAAATTAATCCCACCAACCATACCTAGACTCAGTTATGTGAACCATAATAAATATACTTTAAATGAAAAGCATACATAGAAAGCAAAGAGATGGAGAGAGATGAGATAAAACTATTTTCATAGTAATTAAAAGAGCACATAGCTATGGAGATTCAACAACTTACTTTTTTTTTCATACTTTATTTACATTTCAAATAATTCCCCCTTTCCAGATCTCCCCTTTGGAACCTCCTCATTCCCTCCCCCTCCCCCTACCACTATGGGGGTGTTCCCCCACCCACCTACCCACCCACTCTCCGCTTCTCTCCTTGGCATTCTCCTATACTGGTGCATCTAACACCCTCAGGCCCAAGGGCCTCTCCTCCCCCTGATGGCTAACAAGACCCTCCTCTGCCACATACATGGCAAGCACCATGGGTCCCTCCATGTGTATTCTTTGGCTGGTGATCCAGTCTCTAGGAGCAATGAGAGGTCAGGCCAGTTGACACTGTTGCTCCCTCCCTGGGGCTGTAAACTCCCTCAGCTCCTTCAGTCCCTTCTCCAACTCCTCCATCTGGGACCTCACACTCAGACCTATGGTTGCTGTGAAGTGACTCTTGGGTATTTCGAACTTTTGGGCTAATAACCACTTATCAGTGAGTACATACCATGTTTATTCTTTTGTGACTGAGTTACCTCGCTCAGGATGATATTTTCAAGTTCTATCCATTTGTCTGCGAATTTCATGAAGTCATTGTTTTTAATAGCTGAGTAGTATTCCATTGTGTAAATGTACCACATTTTCTGTATCCATCCCTCTGCTGAAGAATATCTGGGTTGTTTCCAGTTTCTGGCTATTATAAATATGGCTGCTATGAACATAGTGGAACAGGTCTCTTTATTACAGGGTCTTGTTAGACATCAGGGGGAGGAGAGGCCCTTGGGCCTGAAGGTGTTAGATGCCCCAGTATAGGGGAATGCCAAGGAGCGAGGACAAAAGTAGGTGGGTGGGTGGGTAGGGGAATACCCTCATAGAAACAGGGAGAGGGGGGATAGAGGGGTTCCAAAGGGGAGACCTGGAAAGATGGAAACATTTGAAATGTAAAAAAATATCAAAAAAAAATTACAGAAAGCAAAAAATAAAAATAGGAGGGAATCTCAGATTTGTTTCGATTTGTATTTCCTTGATGTCTGAAGATAATGAACATTTCTTTAAGTGCTTCTAGGCCTTTTGAGATTCTTCTGTTGAGAATTTTGTTAGCTCTGTATCCCATTTTAAAAATGTAAATATATTTTTTCACTTATTCTCTTTACATCTCACTCACTGACCCCCTCCTGCTCATCTCCTCGCAATCCTTCCTGCCTCCTGCTTACTACCTCTTCCTCCCCTTCTCCTCTGAGCGGGTGGGGAACCCCTGAGTATCCTCCCACTCTGGGACTTCAAGTCTCTGTGAGTCTAGGCACTTCCTCTCCCACTGAGACCACACATGGCAGCCCAGTTAGGGGAACACCAGTGGTTTTCCTTCTTACTCCCAGTCCTCTCTTGTTTTTTTTTTTTTTGGTGTGTGTGTGTGTGTGTGTGTGTGTGTGTGTACATGTATATTGGGTCTTAGTCCTTTGTCAGATGTAGGGGCCATTCCACTCCTGGGCATATACCCAGAAGATGCTCCAACATGCAATAAAGACACGCGTTCCACTATGTTCATAGCAGCCATATTTATAATAGCCAGAAGCTGGAAACAACCCAGATTTCCCTCAACAGAGGAATGGATACAGAAAATGAGGTACATTTATTTACACAATGGAGTACTACTCAGCTATGAAAAACAATGATTTCATGAAATTCGCAGACAAATGGATGGATATTGAAAATATCATCCTGAGCGAGGTAACGCAGTCACAAAAGAATGAACACGATGTGTACTCACTGATAAGTGGTTATTAGCCCAAAAGTTCGAAATACCCAAGAGTCACTTCACAGCAACCATAGGTCTGAGTGTGAGGTCCCAGATGGAGGAGTTGGAGAAGGGACTGAAGGAGCTGAGGGAGTTTACAGCCCCAGGGAGGGAGGAACAGTGTCAACTGGCCTGACCCCTCGATACTCCTGGAGACTGATCCACCAAGCAAAGAATACACATGGAGGGACCCATGGTGTTGGCCACATATGTGGCAGAGGAGGGTCTTGTTAGCCATCAGGGGGAGGAGAGGCCCTTGGGCCTGAGGGTGTTAGATGCACCAGTATAGGAGAATGCCAAGGAGGGAAGACGAGAGTGGGTGGGTGGGTGGGTGGGTGGGTGGTAGAATACCCCCATAGTGACTGGGGGAGGGGGAGGAAATGGGGAGGTTCCAAAGGGGAGATCTGGAAAGGGGGAAACATTTGAAATGTAAATAAAGTAGGAAAAAAAAATAAAAAATTTAAAAAAAAAGTAAATTTGTACAAAGAAATGCTTAGGTTAGAAATGAAGATATATGAACATATATGAAATGTGCTACCTTAGGAAACTAGAGAGAAGAATAAATTAAACTAGCTAAATATTCCTTTGCTAACAGTTGGCAGTTTCTTACAAAATTCAATATATATTTGTCATAAAGCTGAGCAGTTGTGCTTCTTTGTGATTTATAAATGCACCTCCACAATCCCATGTTTGCATATTTATATTCCCATTTAATCATAATTCTGCAAACTTGGAAGCACCAAAGATTTCTTTTAGTGGGTTAATGAAGAAATAAGTTGTGATATATTCAGGCAATGCAATGTCATTCAGTGGTAAAAAGAAATGAATCCTCAAACCAAGAGAAGTCACAAAAGAAAGGTATGATACTAAGTGAAAGAAGCCAGTCTGAAAATGTTCCACACTAGATGATTCCCATTATGAGACATTCTGGAAAAGGAAACACCATGGAGACAGCAAAATGTTTCATAGCTGCCAAAGGCCACCAGGGACAGGTAGAGAAAAGGCAGAACACAAACTCAGGGCAGTAAAACTATTTTGTATGCTACCACCATGGAGGAGACATGCCATTATACATGTAATAATACCTACAAAGTATAGTATGTAATACCCACACCAGAGGAGCCCTACTGTAAAGCTATGGACTTCGAGTGATGGTGTGCCAATTAGGCTCACTGATCAAGATAAATGCACTGTTAAGGTGATAGAGACTGATGGTGGGTGGTGCAAGAGATGTCCTCTGTAGACAAGGATTATACAGGGAGTCTTTATTTTCTTTTCCCTTGTACAGTGAACCAAAAAATCTTTTAAAAGAAAATTTATTAATCAAAATGGCATGCATGGAGAAACCCATGTTAAATTTCATTATTTATGAGTTTGTACATAGTTCCAAGGTCAAAATTATAAAGCCTATTTCCAAATATTTAGTCATAGGACTTTCATTGATCCAACAAACATTTATTGAGTACTCTCTGTATTCCAGGCTCATGACTATGGTAAAAATAGGTGATTCCATTAATCTCTCTTGTTCACCCACTACATCAAAGGAAACCTTTTCCTTTCTCATGGTGTTATGGCTATGTGCACGTTAGGCTAGAGCTTCACCACTTAGCTATACTCTCACTCCACATCTTCAAAATGCCAATAGAACATGAAATCTGGAAACCAAGATATCAAGTTGGACCCAAATTACAAAACTATATATTGAGTGTGTAAGTGGGTTAGACGGTAACTGGACAAGATGTATATTTTCTCAGCTATCTCTAGGGGTTGATTTTTGGATGGGTAGAATGTAAAAGAAAAATAACGAATTCAAACAATTAAAATGATCTATCCTAATAAATGGGAGAAGAATCTAGATTTCAAAGGAAAGCTTTGGAGGCCAGGGAATCTGTGTCAGTCTTGACTGATACAGGCAGCCCCTGGAAAGGCAATGTTTGAAGCTCTGAGAGTGACCTCAGGCTGTCTGAGATGGCAGGAGCAAGGAGTGTTCATTCAGGATAACTACAGGTAAGGAGCAGAGCCAATCCAGGAGAGTGACCATGTGAGCTGCAAATAGCAGGAAAGTGTCTGTCCTACTGGGTTTTGCTCATTTTGGCCACATCCCTCCTTTCTGTTCTTAGTGGAAATAGCACCATCCTGTAGACTGGCTGCTCACATGGATTCAAAAGGGAAAACGAAAGCTGCAATTCAAGCAGTCCTCTCTCTGCTCCCTGTTTACCATGATGTAAGCAACTCAGTTATGCCTTCTTCACTATGATGAACTAAAACCTTCAAAACCTTGATGGAGAAGCGCCCTCTACCCCGTTAAAAGTGACAGAAGAAGAGGCTCATGAAGGTTTCACAGACTCAACCTCTGTGTAAGAAATATGGTTTACAAAGATGAGTTATACATAGAAAGAACCTTCTTGTTTTTCGGCAGAGTCTCAGAAAGTCCAGACTGGCTTTGAACTCACTATGTAGCCAACTATGATCTTGAACTCTTGATTTTTCTTGCCCTTCCTCTCAAGTGCTGAGATTTCAAGCATAGGCTACCATGTCTGGATTTAAAAGAGAACTCTATCCTCAAGCTAAGATATACCTCATTCCTAAAAGGAATCTGCCTTTAGGAAGACCTGAGTATAATTAAATGTCTTGAACCCAAGAGTGATTCTAAAGCTGTTCGGCTACTCTCTAAAGCAGAGTCACTGTAATAGGAAGCGTGTCTCTGTGTCAACATTGGTTTTCAACGAATGGTCACGTAATTACCTTGATATGGTAGTTTTAAATCTCACATTTCAGTTTATCAATTATAAAAGATCCTTTTCAGGGCACATTCACTTTGTGTTTGGTTTCTAGAACTGATTTGAATTACTTCTGTATCCAAACGGAGTTTATACCTTCGAAGGGAAAGCCATTACATAGAGACTTCCGTGCCTAGCCCTCTAAATATTATCTACCCTTGCCATCTCACAGTGGCTGAGATATTTCTCATCAGGCCTTCACAGTACCAAGGGAAGATGATATAAGTGATTAGTGTGTGAAGAAAATCGTATAGGAAAAGGGACATTAACCATCTGTCAAACAGAGAATGTAATATTTGGTTTGTTTCCTGGATCCGTACCAAGGACAGTATCAAGTTGGAGTTGGGCTGCATAGCACACAGGTTCCTCTGTAAAGCATGATTCCTACAGATGGATAGTTGTTTGTTTCCACTTTGGTTCGAATGTCATTTGATCATCCACATGGCTCAAAAAAGAAAGAGTAACAGTTCATTTTCCTCCCTTTTGTTTCTACCTGTACTACAGGCCAGTGATTATGTTCACGTTGTACATGTCACATGAAGAGGCTCAACAGAAGAAAGGGCAGATCCAGGAGAGCACTGAGAGGGATAATCTCTAGTTTGAATGTGAAAATATTCCTCTCTGAGAAAATGAGGAAGACAGAGTGCTTGTGTCCTGCCTGGGGGAAAGGTCGGGCTGATGAGCATAGATGGATAGCTGAAGGCAAGCAAGGACAGATAATAATCTTTTCAGTTTATACCTGTCACTAAGCAAAGAAAAAAAAAGGTAATGATCACCTATAAAGCTGGCGGGGTGGGGAACGCTTCTCTACAAAACGTATTTCCCATTCTCTGAAGTAAAGGTTTTTGTCATTTTAATGAGGGCATGAAGTCTTTCCTTTCACAGACTTAATATTAATTGGTCCCATTCCTGAAGTGGGAGTCTTTTGTACACTGCCAGAACATTGAAAAGTTCCATATTACCTTTTAATAATATGTTTGAGTAGGTGAACTCGTCGGTCTTGATATTGAAGAGCACAGTATGGTGAATGCATTCATATTCTGCCATCATTAGTGTTCAGATTCTCTTTTTCTGACTATTTCTTATGTGAGAAACAGTTTTCTTTACACCAAGTGCTTCTTAGATGTGAGGGCTGCCAGTTTCTCATGACAATATGAAAATATGAATGTAGCTGTGAACACCCACTCCTAGAGGAGCCACTGGAAGCAAACTCCCAGACATGAGTCTGAGCAACGAAGAATCCAAACGGATTTTGTTTTAAATATTAAAAATATTCAACAGTGTAAAGGAAACAAACAAGTGAAAACAAATAACAGTACATTCAGTAGTTCAGCTACTCTTGGGAAATTTCATTATAGAAGATGCTAAATAATGTTACAAGATGATAGAAAGAAAATGTTAAGCATTTCTCTCCAAGCTCCAAAAACATGTGAGCCTGAGCAAGTATCAAAGGGTAAAAGGTAAAAACACCAGAGAAGGAGATGATCTAAGTACAACCTACAGAGGTAGCTACAAGGGGCTTCAGGCAAAATTTCAAGTGTTCCTTGATTCTCTTTGCTTCTGTATGTCATTATTTCGACTCCAGCCAGTGTTCTGCTATCACAGATGCATCTAGGACAGCATAGTTCCCCTTTATGATACCTACATCTCTTTGTCAAATACAGAATCCCCCCTGGTTAATTGTCTCTTTGCCCTTGATCACTCCAAGACTGTTCTCTTTCCTAAATCCTTAAACTCTTGGAGTGGCCAACTTCATCCAGTCTCCTAATAGTTTTTTGGATCAATTCTACTGCCAATTTCTCAGCACCCTATGTTTCTCCAGCCTCCTGGAAACCTTTGACCAAGCTGACCATGTTAGCCTGTAACTCATGGTCCCTTGACCCAACTTTGTCTGCTCTTTCTCCTGGGCCTCAGAGCACTTTTAAAGGAAGCGGTGGAATTAGGCAGCTAAGTTAATATGGACTCAGGTTGGCTCTTGCTGACGGGATCTCTCAAATATTTCTTGTTCCTTTCCTGCTTTCTACAATATGTACTTGATATCTATTCTTCACTCTTTATGGTTTTGTTTTTTGTGCTCCTCCTCACAATCCCAAAGATGATGAAGCTCTAAGAATGGGATCTTTCTTAGTAACAAAGCATTTAAAGAAGTAACCAAATTACACTCTAGTCATTATGGTGGATCACAACTCGATATGATTGGTTCCCTTACAGAAAGGAGAAAATTGGGCATGGAGACAGACAGATTTCATGTGAGCATCAAGGCAGAGATTGGGGTAATACACCTCTATGCCAAAGAACTCCAGTGGTTGCTGCCAAACAGCCAGAAACTTGGAGGGGTTAGAACATATTATGTTCCATGTTGGTACACTTTTTGGCTATTTAATTGGGTTCTTATATATCTACTTTCCAACCATATTACACCCCAAACCCTTCCATCCACCGAACCAAGAACTAGGTAGAACAGAAAGATGGTTATCAGGGAAAGTGACCATAGACCTCTTTAGACTATTTCCTGTTGATTAGGGGTATTTGGTACCTAGGAGAAGTCCAATCTTCACTGTCATAAGAATATTCTGAGAAGCACCTAAAGAAATGTTCAACATCCTTAGTCATCAGGGAAATGAAAATCAAAACAACCCTGAGATTCCACCTCACACCAGTCA